>VDFB02042962.1:0-43510 GCA_007258455.2 Sequoia sempervirens
CCCCACTAACACAAACCCCCTTATATGAAATAAGGAAAGGTGCCTAAACCCTAGAGTCAAATCCTAAGGTATCCACCTTTTCCCTCATTTCATTTTGGTGAACTTGACATGTTAGAATTTTAAACTTTCTAAAATATGATGCAATTCATTCTAGATCTAGGTTTAGCATTACATTGTTTTGCATTGTTCATTTAAGCATTCATTTTTGCATCACAAAAAACACAAAAATTCAAAAATTGCATACAATATTTTATTTTAATTAGTTTGCAATAGGGTTAATTTTAGTCATCTTCCGTTTGATTTACATTCCAATTACATTTAAAATCTACATTAGGTCATTCAAATCTGAAAATATATTCCAAATTGTTCATTGCATTCATTTAGGCATCTTGCATATAGCTCAAAAAAGTGAAAAGTTGCATTGTTTTGTTTCAAAAGGTATTAACATTATCATTTTCATATTTTGGCATATTAGAATTAGTCAAATTGTTGCATCACAGATTTGGAAATTGCATTTGCAATTGTCTTTCGTTGCTTGAACATTTTACAAATTGTTGCATACTTGCATTTTCAAATACATAATCATAAATTGGGAAAATTTTGGAAAACAATTCACTGTTAGACCTATATGCACACATACCTGAGATCCTTAAACAATATAATAGACAACTAAACTTTGAAATCTATAACAACTTGTGTAGGACATAGTCACCCTAGGCGACTTAGTCCAACTATTTTTGGCTCATATTTTTGTCAAATATCTATTTTTGTGTTTTTTGTCTCCTACTGCTTTCTGATTTTTTCTTTTGAGTGTTTTCGTGATTGTTTGGCAATTTAGTGTTCGTAGTGGGAACATCTAGTGGTTTGAAACTTGTATGAGCTTCATGACCTAGTATCCTATTTTCAATACTTCGGTGAGACATAGTTGTATACTTACGACATCCCATGCTATGGTTACATATGTCATGGATCCTGAGTCTTCCAACTCTTTCACAAAATATATTTCCAATACAATGTCCATTTTGGACTCTATCCCTAATCCTACCATACCAATGATAACTTCACAAACAAGCACCTTTATGGATGTTGAGACTGTTGTTTCCCATGTTCCCAAGGACAAACTAAAACAATTAGGCAAAGACTTAGAGGGATTTCATCATTGAAACAACTTAAGGAAAATAATCAATGATGAGCAAGGATTAGAAGTTTCTTGTAGCCTAGCCCATATAGTGGATGTCAACATTCCTATGATGGCTAGTTGTACTAGAGCTTTGGGATTCACTCAAAGCCAAGGTGGAAGTCAAATCTCTCTCCCCACAACTATACCCTCAATTCCTACATACACATTTCCAACTGTAGCTTCAATGATACAACCAGAAAATGGCATAACTCCAAGCTTAGGGCTTTCAAGTGGGAACCCTTATAGTTTCATGACATCACATGTGACACATCAATATTAATTACCTCTTATAAACTTGCAACATAGTAGTCCACCAAGCACTTACACAATTCCACCATACTCACCACATTCTCTAAACATGTCAAGCAATGACTCAATCATCAATCAACTTTTGCAAAATGTAACCTCACTTCAACAACAAATCTCCACATTGAACCAAGATCAAAATAAAAAACCATCACAATATGTCAAAAGGAGCTCATTGTCACTTGAAATTTTGAAATTCATCTTTGAAGATCAGGGAGATCCTAATAGTCATATATCGGCTTATACGGTATTGCGTAGTGACTTCATCTTTCAAGATAAGCTCCTAGCTAAACTCTTTCCTAGGTCATTGAAAGACATGGCCTTAGAATGGTTTTTCTCATTTTCGAATAACTTGATTCATTCATTCAATGAACTTGTTGATGCATTCCCATAACATTTCTAAGAAAACATAGGTCCACAAGTTACATTAACTGATTTAGTGAGTGCAAACAAGGAAAACATGAAAAGGTGACCGACTTCATAGGATGATATCAAATACTCTACTCACAAATCAATTTGACTCTTCCTAATGGTGATGTTCAAAGAGTGTTCATTGGGAATTTGCAACTTGACATTAAGGATAAGATCTTATTGATGAGATATCCATCCTTTACACACTTGTGTACTACTCTTCACGACTATCAAAATTTGGTTAGTTAGTATGAAAAAGTATCTTCATCGAATCCTACTGAGAAATTTGAATCTGTTTCTCAAAACAACTATCAACCATTCAAAAATAAAAATAAGAACTTTATCAAGATAAACACACCTCAGACAACTAACCATATTGAGATATAAGTCACAACCATAGGTTCAACTACCTATAAATTTAGGCCAAGAGATAGAAAATTTACCTAATTTCCTAAAACCCTTGATTCGATCATGTTACATCTTTTGAGCAAGAACCTAATCCAATTACCTCTGATTAGGCCTGTGGATACAACAAAACCATTATCTCCAAACTTCAACCCAAAATCCTTTTGTCAATATCATCGTACACATGGACATGATACAAAATGATGTATGTTTCTTAAACATCAAGTTCAAGACCTCATCAATTCTAATTGCATCCAATTAACCGATGTTAATGAAAAAGGAAAAAAAAATTGTTACCTTACCAAATCAAAACTTACATTTTTTTACGAACCCAATACCAAATCATACATCTAACTTTGTGCAAGCTTGCGATGATAAGAATGATGAGAAGAATGATAAGAATGGTGATAAGAATGATGATACGAATGATGATGAGATTGGTCTAGAAAATATGGTTTCTTTAATAGATGTCCAACCTCATAAGGGACGAACCACTTTGTTACCTGATCTCTTTCACACATATTGATGCATCTATACATGCACTCAATGGACCTCTCTATATCGCCAAATGTATCAATGACAAACCTACAAAAGGAATACACATTGATCATATGTGAATAGAGAATGTGATCAATGAGGAATTCTTGTGTGTGCATGAAATTATCAAGACTCTTATGAACAATAGAAATCATGGTTAAAGACTCATGATGGTTTTGCTCGCCCTACGATAGATTTGATCACTCTTCCTCTTAAAAGTGGACTGAAACAATTAGATGTATCATTCTCTATCATCCCGACGTTAAACCAATTCCTTGTGAAGATAGGCTATCCATGGCTACACTCCATGAATGTTGTCCCGTCAGTTATCCACAAGCGCATAAAGTTACCATTTGAAAATAAAATAGACATGGTGCATCATAATGGGTTTAATCCTTTGTCTTCTGGTAAAAACTTTTCCTTGGACTATTTTTGGCCTCAACCCATGGAACCAACGAAACCTCGTGAAGAATTATTTTTCAGTTCATATCAAAAATTTAAGGCAGAACACATAAATTTTTTATCTCTTAGCATTATTCCTGAGAAATCAAGGCTATGGTTGTTCCTCCCACCCCACAAGTTATGGATGAACCCATGCTTGAAGCAAATTCTCTTCCAAATTCATAAGGTATTTATGCTAGAGTTCCTCCACCTATATCATACAAGAGACTGAGAGACAATCAAAAGATTACCTTTGTGCCACCAAAAGAAAAGAAAAAAGTGTATAGACCTAAGGGGATAGTGGCTTCTCAACCCCCAGTGGTCCCTTCAGTTCCTCCCCCAAGAGAAGAAAATGGACTGATGGTTGAGAAACCTGCCCTTACCCCCTCACAAATTCAAAACCGAACAAGAAGAAACATAAATGTTAAAGAGCATAGGCATAGACATTGTGCTATTGCTCATAAGTAGGAAGAAAATAACAAATCATTACCTGATGATCAAACACCTATGCAAAAAATCAAGATGAATTACAAATTTCACCAAAACATGACATTGACCCATACATGACTCAACCAAAATAAAATATAAAAGAAGACCACACAACTGACATTGTCATTAAACCTCCCATTGTGATAAACTTGGATGATGAAAATGAAGATGTTAAAATTGATGAACAAGTGCATAAAGAAATATCTTCGTTGTTTTCAAAGTCTATGGATTTAGGTGGGGGAAACCATGATGATCCACTTGATGAGAGTGATCTACCATGTGTTGAACCTGGCGATGCGCCTAGCACAACACTTGTTGTAGTCCCTTTGGCTAGTTGTCTTCCCTTCATATACAATGAGGAAGACTGGGATGCAGATGATTTGCTTTAGATCGGATCACATGTGCGGTACTCCTTTGTGTTTGCTTTGTGTTCTTTATGTTTTCTTGCACATGATGTGATCTCCCATGTTTTTCTTCGGTGTATTTTTATGTTTGTGAGTTTCCTTTGGAGGACCCTTGTTGCTCCATTGCCGCAAGGATACAAAGGAAACAAATATCTTGTGACATTCTTCTATTTGTATCTCCATTCTTCTCTATGTTGTGAACATTGTCTTTTATTTTTGTCTTGTGTTTTCATTTTGGGGACGATGCAAACATTGAGACATTTAGGTATCTTCCAATTGACTCAAAAAAAAATTTCTCTCTATGTGTACTTCTTCCATTGTGTTCGTTGTTCCACGAGTATTTGGGGAATGATGTCAGTTTTGAGCTCATTTACACTATGGTAGCAAAGATGTATACTGACCCTAGATTTGTGGATCCCTCTTGTGTTCATCTTATATGTTGTTTGTTGTATTGCATTTGGGGACAACCCCTTATCATGAGGTAGCTTCATTTGGAAACATATCATTGGCGTACGGCTTTCCAAATAAGCTCTCATGACCTTTATCACATGACATTTATCATTTCTCTACCTTAAAGCAATTTCTCTCAACATGGTGTTTAGCAATTACTTTAAGGTGGGGGCATACATTGGAATTTTTACTTCACTTTATTCACATGCATTGAACTTAGTGATGTGTTGACATTGTCATTTCTGCTTCACTTTGTTCACATGCACTGAACTTAGTGATGCATTGACATTGGCATTTTTGCTTCACTTTGTTCACATATATTAAACTTAGTGATCTGTTGATATTGGAATTTTTGATTCACTTTGTTCACATGTGTTGAACTTAGTGATGCGTTGACATTGGCATTTTTTGCTTCACTTTGTTCACACACACTGAACTTAGTGATGTGTTGGCATAACATTTTGATCATTTGTGTAGCACCTTATCAAAATTATCAAGGAATATAATTCTTGGTATGGTTGACATGGGTACACAAATAGTTAAAGTCGGTCCTCACTAGTCCTTGTGTGTTTCTCATTTTGCTACTTTGTCTTTGGGGCTCAGACTTCACTATCCTATGATGCCTTTGGTTTGTGACTCACTTAGAAAATATCAAACTTGGTTATCCCATGAATCATGAATGCCTTTGGGTATGGATCCTAGCATAATGCAGCTTGCTAGTTCATATGTATTCATACCCTTTGCATTTTGTGTTGACATTGTGTATGTTGTCTTGTTGCATTACATATATGTGTGTTCCTTTGTGCTTATGTTGGCTTTCCATGGGATTCTGAATTCTAAGGGCTTGAGCATCCCCCTAGATTCCTTGTCATCCTATCTCTTCAACATTTGGACAATCAAACCCCTCTTGACATATTTTCTACTTTAGTGTGAGTCTGAGCATGAGTTCATACTCTCACTAAAGTGGGAGCTAAATGTAGCATCGTAAATTGTCACCCTTGACAATTTCACACTATGTTTTTCTCCCCCTAAGTGCATGAACCTAATTGTATAGTGAATTTCCTAAATTATGCATTTCACGACCCATTTTAATATTTACTAACAAATTGCATGTAGAAAACCAATGCATTCATTTAATATTTTTTCCCTGACACCTTAAGTCTCACAACATAGGGTTGGGACCTAGCCGCCTAGGGCGACTAAGTCCCCCTAATTTGCCTCCAAAATTGAATATGTCGAAGGTGGCATTTTATTATTTGAATTTCCAATGTCCAAATTTGGCTGTCGGGATTTAATTTTTAGGAAATTAGAACAATTATGTATAAATACCTAATCATTTCACTATTTGAAAACTAACAAGAAACAAGAAGAATTGAGCAAGAATTATTGTCAAAAGCATTATCACGCAAGTCAAGAGCAATCATTAGAAGATTTATTGCAACAATTCAAGATCCAAGCATCATGTCAAAGTGTATGTGAGTTTTTTCATGTTTATGTTATCATATTGTTTGTGAGATCCAACCCTTGTAGGTCTTTAAGAAAATCAAGCCAACAACAATAAAGCCTTGAGGAGATCTTGTATGACTTCAATCCTTCAAGGAAGCCATTTATGGGTGGTGAGTTGCAGTCCATTGTTGATTCATCATTCCTTTATCATTAAGCTTTATCCTTATCATTGACATTGCCATTATGGAAGTGGAAACACTAACATGGGGTTTGACTAAGGCAAGCCCCTAAATGGTAAAACCTTTCTCCTCTCTTTGAATGTGTAGGTTTCAGATCTAAAGAAGATTGGGAGAAATTTGAAGATCAATTATTCATTATTGCATTCAAACCTACACCTTGACAACAAATAGAAACTTAGTTACAGAAATATCTGACAATGCGACAAGTGGAAAAAGAAGGCTCAGATATGGCATCAAAGGACTCTGAAATCAGATCCAAAATTCCTATACTGGGACATAGTTGCCCAGGGTGGCTAGGTCCTCAAAAATTAGCTTCAAATTCATATCACAGGTGCACAGTACTTTGCTCAGTCCATTTTTGAAGTCTAGATTTCTCTATGATATCTCAGATCTATTGTTTTTGCATCAAACTAGTTAATTGCATCATTATCCTGGTAATTTTATTGTGTTTCATTTCCAATTTCATTCCAGATTTGGTCAAGGGGAAGTCGACTCATCTTTCAAGTTACAAGTCAGTCTTATACCTTGTCAAAATTCATCAAACCCTCGCTACCACAAACCCCCCTATATGAAATAAGGAAAGGTTCCTGAACCCTAGAGTCAAATCCTAAGGTATCCACCTTTCCCTCATTTTAGTACAAAAATGCTTCAATATATCTAATGTGGGAGTCACTTCCTCAGCTAAATTTTGGATGAAAATCATGCTATCATTAGCAAAGTGAGAGTTGATGGTAGTGACATAACATGGATAAGTTTACTAGAGAGTGCATGTTGAAAAAGGTAGCCAAGAGCATCAACCTTAAGAAAAAATAAAGATGGAGTAAGAGGGCAACCTTGGTAGATGGATTTTATGAAGGGAATTGGGGAGAGAGGAATTCATTAACAACTCTAACATTACCATCCATGAATATCATATTGATTTATTTTCAAAATGTAGGGACAAAGCCAAGCCATTTTAATATTTTAAAGATGAATGGAAACAAATGCGATCATAAGCTTTATCAAAATTAAATTTAATAAATATAGCATCTTGGGTAGTTTTTTGTGCCTATTCAATAGTTTCCCAAGCAAAAACCAAATTCTTAAGGATGAATCTCCCTGATAGGAAGTCAATCTTCCCACCTATCATACAATATCTTGAGTGATTTGTTTGATTTTATGAGCTAGCACTTTAGTCATAATTTTGTAATAAGTATTGAGGAGGGTAATATGTTTCCATCTATTAACAATGCCTTCATCCTTTCCTTTGGAAATGAGTTTAATCAAGCCCTGATTAATTACAACACCTAAAGATCTACTTTCAACTCCTTGAAGGTAAACATTATAAAATTATTCTTGAATATGGGACTAGAGAGCTCTACAAAACTCCACTGGCAAACCATTACTTCGTAGACTTTTTTTCACCACCATGCATTGAAAGGCTTTGTCATTATCCTCTATGGAAAGAAGGTGGTCAAGGAATTTAATGTATTATGGGTCTATTTTCTAGGGGACACAACCAATCACACTTTCCTCAAGGATGGAGAGGAAGCAATCACTAGTAGAGTCACCCATAAAAATCTTTTTGCAATGCTTGTAGAAGATTTACAAAATGGCATCTTAGTTGGTCTATACGGAGCCATCAATAGATTTAATAACAAAGACATCTATAGGGAGTCATCTTGATTCTCGTGCAACCTTTCCCCTCACCCTCCTTTATAACTGGTTTTGGTTTGGAATCTCCTATTCTTCTCCTACAACTCTTTTTGTATCTTGATGATGGATCATGAAGTGTGATCTGAAACATTGATTTAAAAACTAACACACAATTTCATCCAAAATAAGAAAACTCTCAACAAAGCCATGTTCCTTTTTGTGTTTGTGTTGCAAATATTGAAAGAACTTTGTCGAACAATCACCCTCTTTGATTCACTAGACTCAGACATGCACTTGAGCACCTTTGCCTTGATAGGTAGCCATTTTTCGAAGAGAATTCTTAATATTAGCAATTGATTGTTGCACATAAGTGTTTTGTAGGTTTAAAGCTAGGAGAGAGCAATTTATATGATATTAACAACAACTCATATGACATTTCAACTTTTCACACTTTGTAGTATTAAGAATTATACAACATTTGATTATAGTGTAACACTTTCATCATTTATAATAAGTATTGGGAAAAACTTGTTCAAGTTATGTTTTCTAGATCATATAGCATGATCTATATAAATGTTATTATAAAATGTAAAGATATGTGAGATTTGTGTAAATATTAATTTAATTTGATTGTGTAGTATAATAGTAAGTTATCATAGTTTAGATACCTATGATATAATGTTTAAATTCTTTTAGGAATGAAACGTAATGTCTTATTTATAACTTCACAAATTTAAATCCAATATATAACCAGATTTAGACCAATTAAACCTTTGCCCGCCCTCCCCCTTGCGCCCCACCTCTACCCTCTCGCCTCCACCCGCCACCCCACCACCACCAACCCGACTCCACCCCACCCCACCTCAGCCCACCAAATTAATTAAGATAATATTTATATAAATCTAAAAATAATAACGATTACATTAAAATTGAACTCCTTAAGTCAAAGTTACATATAATGATGGGTTTAATGGGAAGAAAATATCTTCACTCTAAAATTAAAGCTACGTATAAAATGGAGTCAACATGACATGGAGAAAATAAAATTAAAAAAAATAAAAAATTACACGCTGGCCCCTCTG
The DNA here is from genome assembly GCA_007258455.2 of Sequoia sempervirens. Lineage (NCBI taxonomy): Eukaryota > Viridiplantae > Streptophyta > Pinopsida > Cupressales > Cupressaceae > Sequoia > Sequoia sempervirens. Next base: position 9,026 of record VDFB02042962.1, read on the forward strand.
AAGTGACACACGTCATAGCTATAAAGGCCATGCATGCCGCCAATGAACGTCATAATGCTTTTCGGCTCGATTGCGACGATGCCAAGCTGGCAGGGGCCCACATGTCACTGTCCACAGCTGCTTCCACTATCATTGGAGGTGGGCCCGAAAATATACGCTTACCTAACTTGTAGAATAACGGGAAATTTGTGTGCTGTCTCTTCAGACGGGACTATTTTTTTAAATAATGTTTGGTTAGGTTTGGACTATATGAATGGAAAAAGGCTATGATTTTCTATGTTTGGGGATAGGCTTTTAAGGGGGTCATTATCATCATCATTACACTCTATTTAGCTAATCCCCATGTTGGGGGGACTATGCTTGCAAAGACATGGCACCCCTATGGAAAAAGTAGAGGTTTCTATAGCTTAGGTTTTTGAGGTTGTAGGGCACCTAAATGTAGACATTTTTGAAAATTTTCTTAGGGGAGTGTATTAATGATTTTTTTAAAATAATGTTGACTATAATAAATTAAGTTGTTGATAGGGTTGTGAAAAATGATTATTTAAGTATAGGTGTATAATATTGTGGCAAGTATAAGTTTGAACAGGTGTTGTAGTTGGTTAAGGGCTTTAGGTCATCCCATATAGGCCCTGAGATCGATTTTCTCCACCTGGATTAACCATGATGGACCGGTTAGGGCCCGACCCCCAGTCTCCAAGGGACTAGTCTCTCCTCAACTCACTCATTCGTACCCCAACTTGGCATTAAAAATAACCCTGAGGCAAGGTACAGTTGGAATCGCTAGATTGAGTCGCAATTGTACTAAGTACAATGGGGATACCCCTGGATCATCAAAAATAAATAAATAAATAAATAAAAATTATTGTGGCAAGTATAGGTATAAAATTAGAAGATTGTATGTAATAATGGATAAATTTGATAGTTATGTGTTTACATGTTGCTATTGTTTATGGTTAGAGTAGGAACAACAAAGGATGTGTATATTTTAATATAATCTTGAAATAGTTGAAGTTTGGATCTTGAAATTTTTGTTTCCTATTATAATATACTAGTTACTTAAATAACTTAAATTAATAAGCTCTTTCTAAAATAGTATGTTCTAGAAGGGCTCAAGTGCATGACATGGAAATTGTAGGCAACATTAGTACAAGGAAAGTTTGTTGGTTTGAATTGATTGTCAAAGACAAAACATGCAAAGACAAAGACCTAAGTTCAAACCCTTAACAAGTTGAGAGCTCAAAAATATCACTGTAGGTTTGATCTTACTAAATTTTGTATATAATTATATAAGTTAGAATATTAGACTAAATCATATGTATAGATAAATTAATAGATTATCAATGTTATTAAATTTCCACAATCCATAAGAATCAGAGAAGCATGTTTCTAGATTAGATTGTGTAAGCTTTTTTTGGATCAACGTTTCGGATCACACTCTGTGATCCATCATCAGGATAGAGAGCTCAAGGAGATGAAAGTGATGATGGATCACAGAGTGTGATCCGAAACGTTGATCCAAAAAAAGCTTACACAATCTAATCCAGAAACATGCTTCTCTGATTAATAGATTATACTATATAAAAATCTTTGAAAGATTCAGAGTTAATTCATACATGTAAAAGCTAATACGTCCAACTAAATGAGTTATTAACCTTGAATAAATATATCATCAAGTTTGTCGACTTAGTTTTGATTCTTTGATTACTTTGGTGGATATTAAAATATTACACCAAAGCTCCCTTTTTCTCACCTTCAACAAAATAGATGTAACTAAAAAGAAAAAGTGTCTCCCTTGAAGGGAGTGAATTGCACCTTTCAACCTTATCACTAAACCTAAAGGAAGTTCATGGGCATGTATGTAATATTAAAGGAGATCTTTTAAAATGATACGAGTTTGAGGTATTAAGATTTTTATAACATATTTTATGGAAAATAACCCAAATACAAACCAATGTTAAGAAATGATTGTAAACAATTGTACCAAAGTTAACAAGTGGTTTAAATTGTAACTCCATATTATGATTTAAACTGCATCAATTAATCTAGTAAAAATAGTCATCCCACAAAGCTGAATCGGGAAGACAATAAACATCATCCTAAAGTGAATTGATCTCTGAAGATGTAGGAGGTGTGGGAGAAGGAAGCTCAGCACAAGTATCATGAACCAAGGTGGATGATGAAAGTATGCATAGGTTCAAGTGACTAAACTTCTCAAATATTTGATCCACTCTAGATGCATGAGAGTGAAGACTAGTCAATGGTAGTGCAAACTCATCTACAGAAAAATGAGAGAAGACATACAATCGAGAGGCATGATCTATTGTCCCAACTGCAAGAATTTCTCTAGTGTGCAGGTCTCCAATAAGCATTGGATCGAGAGTGAACTCTATTGTCTTACCTACCCCACTGTGTGCAATCTGATAGATGGAGAGAAGATTGGAAGATAATGAAGGGACACAAAGTACATCATGAAATGTGTCATTATCAGTATCTATTTATCATTTCCTAGTAACACTCATATAAGTGTTATTCCCCATCAAAATATGTGCTAATGTATAAGACTCGTATGAAGAGAACATACTCGAAGATGAAGCCATGTGATGTGAGGCTCCTCAATCAAAAAGTCATATACTAGACTATAGATTGGTGGATGCAAAGAGAGCATGACCTTTCATCTTGTCTACTCCATGTGCCATGATGGTTGACCCAAAATATGAAGGTTGTGAAGTGGAAGAAGAGGATATTGTTCTTCTATAGAAGATGCTTCAACTCATCAATCTACTTTGCATAGCACTAATGCTCATCATGTCCTATCATTGTGCAATATGCACATTTTGGTCAATCCTTCTTAGATGAGTCCCATTTAGAAGAGGAAGAGGAATCAAAATTATCCTGTGAATTTGATTCCTTGGCTTGCTCATGTGACTTGGAATCATTTTTTTTCTTTTTCCTTTTCCATTTGAAGCCTTTGGATCTCTAGTGCCTACTTATCCAATAAGAGTCTATGATTTGGAAGACTTCAATGAGCCCATTTGTACCAACTTTGCTTGCTTTTGAGTGAGTGATGTAGCAAAATCATCAAGTGAAGGCCTAGTGAATCTGGAACCAAGTGCAATCTAATAGACATGAGTTTGGTGAAGAAGTCCTAGATGCTGTCAAAATCATGAGCAGTCGAACTGATTAGCTCATTCTCCAACTGAAATCCTCTCAATGTATCCTACTTCCCAAACAAAACTCCAGTTGAGTCCAGATCTAAGTAGGTGCGGCGTAAGATTCAACATGAAAGAGAATATTGGGAGACATAAGCATGCATAATGTCCCAAAAGCCTTATCACACCTGTTAAACCACTCTCTTCTCAGTAGCACCTATAGGTTCAAGTTTTGTACCCATTATCACTCTGTATAGCTCTAATTTCTTCAGATTTTTCTCCATTTGTTTTTTTCCAACCATAATAGTTGTATGGAGTGAGTGGAGCAATATGTGTGGGATCCATGATGAAAAATTATAGAAATGAACTGAAATAGTAGTATAGACCCCCTTAATGCAATGAAATTCCCCTTTGATCACAAAAAATTGACATGTTCATATGTTTTCCAAAAAAGAACCAAAAAGGAAAATTTGAGAGTTGATTAAAATAACAAATAATTGGTTAATTATTTGGAAAAATAGGCTTGAGATCTATGAAGAGGACTTAATCAACTTTTGGATGCCACTTGAATCGTGAAAATCTATTATTCGAGTCAAAAGTTATGAGCAAAAATAGTTTGATCTGATTTCAGAGGCCTACTGAAGAATAAATCAAGAGAAAATATGGAAAATTTACCTGCTCCACTGGATCAAGCTTGAAACCAGCTTTCCAACAGTATAAAGTTTTCAAAAAATAGAGATCAAATGCCCAAGTTATATCTGATTTCGTAAAACTTGCCCAATCTTCCCTTGGAACCAAATAGGGGGCTAAAAAAAATAGCACCTGATCTTATGGTAGATTGGGTGCTAGCGCCTAGGCCGCTCCTGCTGGCCCTTGTCACAGACATGACCGAGGTGGGGGAGAAAGAGGTTGGTTGGGTTGCAACTGAGGCAATGCCGCTAGATGAGTGACAAGAGGGCAAAGGGTAGGCGACGCAGGAGTTGAGCCGAGGTGACAATGCAAGACACATGACTGAAGAATATTCCCCTAAGTATTCTTAAAGAATTTTCTAGTGTATAATTTGCCAGTGTCAAAAAAAATTTAAAAAAACTACCAATTGTTTTCTAGCTACTGCTTTGATGTTTTTTTGGCCAAATCTTCTTCCTACGTGATTTGCAGATGTCTTCGCAGACCTGTACATCCCATACGGTGTATGGATTTTGCACAAATGTGTAGAATTTCATACCCTTAAAAATAGTGCAAAAGAAATCACCCTAAAATTCAAATAATTTTATTTTCACGAAATGATAGTCAATTCTTACGTTTTCAACTCCTAAGAAACAATAATCTCTAATCTTATGAATATAAGTTTTCTTATTCCAATCTTACACCTCCATTTCTACAAGAGCAAAGATTGAAATTATCCCTTATGAGGAGGAGGTAGTGATGAGAAACTTACTATTAGTTGTCTCATATTAGGATATATTTTAGCTTGTATAATAATGGTGAAGAACAAATAATTTCTTTTGTTTAGTTGATTATGGATAGTCATCTACTCATTTGGTTTGACACATATGCTTACTCTTTATTTATACAGAATTGATACAAATTACAAATGTGTGATTATATATATATATATATATATATATATGTATATGAAGACAATAGTGTTATTAATTGGTACTATTTAAGGGAAAATGCAAAATTATACCAATGGGATTCACAAGAAAAATGTCCAAATTAACTTGACACTTTAATCAACTATATTTTAGAGGTTCATAGTCACTTAATGCTTGTTTTGTGGTGAAGAATAGAGACATTAATTAAACATGTTCACAAGACAAATATCTGCATATAGATTTAAAAAGTGTCTGTCATCTCTTCACATTATAATTCTAATAATAAGTAGAAATGTAGGTATAGTGATACTTCCATTGTTTCTATAAAATATGATAATCATCACAAACATTATGATATAAATGGTCATACATCTAAGAGTTATTGGAAATCCATCTAAAGTTGTATCCTTTCAAGAACAATTTTAAAAAAAATATTTATACTCTTTTAAAGGGACAGAGGTTAAGCGTAGAGGATGGAGATTACTATCTTATCACAATTCATCAACAATTTCTAAGCATCAAATTATTTTATGATCCTGAATTCACAATTGCATCCACTTTTCTTTTTCTTATTGGGATCTTCAAAGAGCTTCTACATCTATTCCTCATATGTTGCTTTCTCAATTGCTCTAATTGAGGTTTGCTTTGGCAAGAAATGGTCCTTGAAATTCATGGACCTCAACTTCTCTACAGTAGATGGGAAACACACCAAATTGGTGACTCTTATTGCGCCAAATCAAAGAAAGAATCATAGCCAATAGGGAAGTTGAGGTCCATGCATTTCAAGGACCATTTCTTGCAAAATTCATGGACCTCAACTTCCCTATTGGCTATAATTCTTTCTTTGCTTTGGCGCAATAAGAGTCACCAATTTGGTGTGTTTCCCATCTACTGTAAACGAATTAATTGTCCATGTCATGGAGGTACATAATATTTTCCTATCCACACTAGAACTATACTCTCTTGTTCTTTAGTTTGATTCATAAAAAGTTCCAATTCATTCTTTACTCTATGCAAGATCACTCTTTGTTGTAGGTCCAAAATTGTCTTTACTTATATATTTTTGCCTATTCTAATTCCTCTTTAAAAAATCATGCAATTTTCAACATGGCACCTAATTTTGAATTTGTATGCAAAGTTATAGCTTAAGTTATTTTTAGAAGTGTTGGGACAATCTTAAAACCACCTCTCTAATGAAAGGGATGGTTTCACCCAAGCTCAGAAAAATGTCACAAGATGTATTTTTTTATTCTTTTAACTCAATCTTTTCAACTTCTAGAATTTCCTAGGGGTTTGTAACATAATGCAAGGTAGTCTGGAATTGAGCACAAGGGAGAGCAAGAAGATGATTTTGGGTGGAATTTATGCATATTTATGAGTTACCCTTGCAAGTTGTAGTGCAAGGTTGTAGGGTTCTTGAGAGGCTATAGAGGACCGAAGTAGTGTATCAATTTATTGATGTTCATAAAACCCAAGAGTCTTAGACGTAGTTGTAAATGTTTTTGGAGAGATTTATAAATGCAATATACTCACATTTTTCTATAGTTTTCAAGTAAAATAGGTTTCTCCAAGTTAATGACTTTTGTTTGTTATAATTTGTTATGAACAAAAATTATACCCAAAAAAATGCCTATAAACAAGTCACAAAACAAAGAAAAAAATAATGAACTTTTATATTCAATATTATGGAAGCAAGTTACAAAGAGTACATACATATAGACCTCTTAGATGAATGAAATTAAAAAAAACAAATTCAAAAGGTATTAATTAACTCTCAATCAAGAGGTGAGTTAATCGAATGTAACTCAGACAGAGGTGGCCACAACTAAGCAAAGGTGGCACATAAGTACCATGAATCATGAATTGATGAGGTAGTGATGGCACTTGTATACCTCAAACCAAGGTGAACACATCATTATTAACTACTTAAATCGAGAAAATTAATTATTCTTAATATCTTAAGTAAACTTATTAAATAAGTGAAATATCACACAAGATATAATATATCCAATATGAATAATACATTGACACACCCCTCACCCTACCCCTATAAGTGCAACTTCAGATAAATGAAATGAGAAATGAGGCCCAACTATTAGTTTTATGATCAAATTTAATGCATAGAAAATTAATTCAAAATTAGACACAATAACACAGCAGATACCCTAGGAAAACCCTCCTCTTGAGGGAGAAAAACCCAGCAACAAATATATCTCTTATATATATAAGTAATGACAACAAGTCTCTTTACAATGAGGCCACACATAGGGCCAATAAACAACACCAACAATGGCTGTAACACACTAATAATCTTCCCTTCAATCTGCACTTGAATAGACTCACAATCTGCTCCTATATGAATTCGCACTACTCTCCTTGAAGAACTCGCACTTAATGGAGAAGGAGATCCAACTTTATTTGATTCACAAATGAGAGAAAGTGACCTATATATACATGTTGCTTAGAGGGGTCGCACCTTTTCAAGGACAAGGTCGACCACCATAAAAAAATTTACAAATAATAAATAATAATTACAAAGGAGGTCAACCATCTTAGAGATATGTTGCCATTAAATAATCACAAATAATTAAGGAAGTATGACGCCCAAAGCTGCAATAGCATCAACATTCCCTCTCAACTAGGGAGGAATACTTCTTGTTGCACAAGACACATCACCTCATCGTGATGCCAACCACAATGGCTACAACCATATGTGGAAAAGAAACGATATCACCTCATTGTGATACCAACCATAATGGCTACAACCATGTATGGAAAAGAAATGACATCACCTCATCGTGATATCAACCATAATGGCTACAATCATGTATGGTATGTACAAGTGTTCATCACTTGCGTGATGTCCCCTCAACATGACTTTCACCATGGCTCTCCCAGATGGTGAAAACACAAGTACAAAAGGAATCATCACGGACTCTCTCACGTGATGTCATGGAGTCACACACATGACATCCACCATGGCCCTCCCAGAGGGTGGAATCAAGGGATTTCACCTTGAACTTCTCTCACAGAGAAGAACTCATTAATGAGGATCACTGATACTAAGACTCCTTCTCAGTTAAGGTTGTATTCTCCACCATACCAAGCTTATCTCTAAAGTACACAAACTTTATCCTGGATAGAGGCTTGGTGAGAATGTCTATCGTCTACTCATCAGTGTTGATATACCTCAACTGTATAGCTTTCCTCAATACCATATCTCTGATATACTGGTATTGGATCTCAACATGCTTGGTTCTATCATTAAACATAGGATTGACAGAAAGCTTCACACAACTCTGGTTATCAAAATGAATGATAGTAGGCTCCATTGATTGTCCAAACAATCCTACAAAGAGCTTACGAAGCCATACTGCTTCTCGAGCTGCCATACAAGCTGAAATATACTGTCTCTGTTGTACTCAATGCTATAGATGACTGCTTCCTACTGCACCAAGAAATCATAGCAGATCCCAAACTGAAGCAACATCCAGAGGTGCTCTTTCGATCAATAACACTCCCTATCCAATCAGAATCAGTATAACCATGCAGTTCCAAGTCCACATATGAAAAATATCTCAACCCATATCCAACTGTGCCACGCAAGTATCTCAGAATATGCTTCACTGCAACTAGAAATATTTTCCTTGGTTCACACATGAACTTGACAAAATGCACTTACTGCAATTTGGTCTAGTATAGATACATCAATGATCCAATCAATTGACTGTACATAGTAGGGTCCACCAAATTTGAACTAGCTGCAACCTCCTTGAGCTTCTGAAAATTTGTTTCCATAAATCAACATAAAGAACCAACATCAACTAGATTACCATCTTTTTTAGGTTCAATAGGCTCCCTCTGAATCTTCAAGCACTTGCATCAACCTTCTGACCTCTTCGTCCAAGATTGTCTGCGACACTTGCCTTGGATAAATGGTTTCTAATGTACACTTCTTGTATTATAGAGAGTTCATGATAGTCCTCCTCGACCTCATCCCAGATCACACTATGCTGAATAGGTTTGCGGAGCTACCAATGTCAAATCCAGATGACTGTCTTGTGCAATTTTGATCTCAGCACATGAAAAGGTCTTTCAAGAATTTAACACTTAGCCTTGTAATACATAATCTTCACTTCTTCTCAGTGAGTTACAAAACTCCCTCTTGATCCCTACTTCAAAGATTGCAAAGAAAACTTCTAGAAGTAAGCTCCATGTAGCCACCAACTCAGTCCCATGGCTGCAAATTGTGACTTCACGCTTAATCATTTCTTTGGTCGGCATGACTTCCTCACAAGATGCCTCAAACTTTTCATCACTAAGAAATCTCTCATCACCTTCTTGCTCCTAGAACTATCCTAAAAGCATTTTGGAGAGAGATTAATAACAATTTATAACTATCCAAAGAAATTTCAAGGCTAGAATCATACAAGGTTTACTATTCCAAGTTATAGCATGAATACATAATGTTTTATGAACAATATTAGAACATAAATAAATGAGTCAACCTATAAGAGAAATATATCAAAAGATCAGAATGAAGGGATAAAGAAACTTATCTTTATTGAATTTTGATATAACTCTTTCTTCCATCTTTTACTCCTCTCGAGAGTGCCAAACTCAGCACAACAAAAAAAAACAATCTGCACAACTACAAATCTCTTGAATGCATTATGCAATTAGCATGTAGAACCAACTCTCTCCAAGAGTTCAAGGCTCTATCACGGTTCATGCATTAGAGAATGATATTGATGTGACCAACTAATCACCGTTGAAATTGCAATTCTCTTTTTATTTCAAAGTCACACTCAAAAATCTTCACAACCAACATGAAATAACTTGCAATAAATGAAATCTTCAAAGGATCTTATGCTAGAGAACACAATTCAAGAGAAACCACTATCTCTTTTTACAAATTACAAGATCCAAATAAATGATATAACTCAGAAAAACAAAGAATACTTATTTCTATAAATATTCTGATGAATACAAATACTGGACGCAATAAGATATGATGCTCTTGTGCACAGATCAGCACACAACCTTCACGGCTTGAACACAGGGCCATGGATTAGAATAGAAATTCCCTAGAATCCTTTCAAAGAGAGATCTCATCCACATCTGCAAATGAAGCATGTTGATTAGGCTGGTGGGGCAATCCTTTGCATAGTGACCAAACTTGTCACAACGAAAACATTAGACTTTGGAGGTCCTACTTCTTGTTGAATGCGGGAGCACCATCAACTCCTTTATCTCTATTCCTCTTGAAATATCCTTTCTTTCCACCTTTCCCTTTCTTCTTCGAGGATTGAGCAGAAAGAACATGAATGTCTTCATTTGTAGAGTTTCGACCAATACCTTTCGCAACCAACCTACACTTTTCTTGAATACAATCTGCCCTCAAACGATCAAACTTGGGAAGTTTCGATCTTGCACTGATTCCTTGAATGTAAGACTCCCAAGATAAAGGAAGACCATTAAGGGCAACCATGGTCAAATCCTTGACATCAACAAAAATGACCAATAGAAGAGAGTTGATCTCTCAATTCAGAAATCTTCATGAAGTAAGCAATAACAAATTCTCCTTCCGCCATCTTCACATGATGAAGTTGCTTCAACACAAGTGCACGGCTCGTGTTGTAGATCTCATACATCTCCTCCAAAGACTTAAACATCTCCCTTACCGTCTTCATCTTAGAAATTATGGGAACAATATGATCCTTCACGGAATCAACTAACATCTTATTTGCCTTAATATCTTTCTTCTTCCATTGAATCTTCTCTTCCTCATCAACAGGCTCGGAAACTTTGCTCTCCACGATCTCAACCAATTCACTTTCTTCCAAGGTGAGTATAATTTTGAATCTCCAAAATGTGAAATTAGATGCTCCCTCAAGTCTATCCTCAAGCTTAAGACTGATCACCATCTTGACAAGAGATAGAAGTAAACAACAATGAGAAAGAGAGTAAGGAGTATCATTGTGACAACAATTTGATCAAGATCTTCTTCAAACCCGCTTTGATAGCATGTTAGTTTTATGATCAGATTTAATGCACAGAAAATTAATTCAAAATCAGACACAATAACACAGCAGATACCCTAGGAAAACCCTCCTCTTGAGGGAGAAAAACCCAGCAACAAATATATCTCTTATATATATAAGTAATGACAACAAGTCTCTTTACAATGAGGCCACACATAAGGCCAATAAACAGCACCAGCAATGGTTGTAACACACTAATAATCTACCCTTCAATCTGCACGTGAATACTCACAATCTGCTCCTATATGAATTCGCACTACTCTTCTTGAAGAACTCGCACTTAATGGAGAAGGAGATCGAACTTTTTTTGATTCACGAATGAGAGAAAGTGACCTATATATACATGTTGCTTAGAGGGGTCACAGCTTTTCAAGGACAAGGTCGGCCACCATAAAAATAATTACAAATAATAAATAATAATTACAAAGGAGGTCGGCCATCTTAGAGATATGTTGCCATTAAATAATCACATAATTAAGGAAGTATGAAGCCCGAAGCTACAATAACATCAACACCAACAACTACTCCATGTTAGGTATTCATATACAAATGATCCCCTTGAAAGGAAGGAATGAGAGAACCCTAAGGACAAATAACCTCAAAAGATGATAAAGAAGAGACAAAGCATGTCTGCTCGCCCATCTACCAACAAAAAAATGAAACAAAAAAAGAAACCATCTAAGAAAAAACCCCTCCCCTCATAGACAGAAGAATAGAGACCACACAACCCCCCTTAATAATGAGTATTTTCATGTGTAAATGGTAGATGTTGGAAATTGAATGCTAAAGATAGTCTGACAACATCAAACAATACTTCTCTCCTTAGGAAGAACAAAAGTCAAAGGTTTATGCAATATGTATTCACATTCCTCAAAAGAATATGATAAGAATATAACAAATAATATGTGATGTCTCTAGAAGAATGCTCAAATGTCACCATGTTTACGCCAAGAGGTGCCACAATCAAATCAAAGTCCTAGGCCTAGCTGAAAAAATTGACAAATCAAAATTGTGTAGAATTGAATGTAAACAAAATCTAAATATGAAGAATCCTTTGAATTAAGCTCAAGAATATCCAAACTAATGGTAAATTGTGACAAATACTAATTAGATTAATCGAGTACCATGTAAGATTCAAGTAGATTAACCATGAATATAAGGTGCTTAACATAGGTATAAGACAACTAGATTGATGAGTATCTAGTGCTCCTAAAGAGGGTGTCAACATGAACGATGAATGAGTCAGATATGTGAATTCATGAATATCTACAAACTTGTCACTATAGAAGCAAATGTAAGCAAAGAAAAAATAAGAGGGTCTAAATGTGCCACTCATACCATCCAAAGAGGAGATGAATGTCCTAAATGGTGTACTCCAACTCTACAAGATGGGACTCGTAAAACAAACCTAATATATATGCCAAGTACTACAAGGAATCATTAGAAGTAGTGGATGAACACTAAATTCCAAAGGAGCAACAAGTCATGGAGATGAGATATTGACACCAATTATCTAATTGCACTACTAATCTCTAAATGATGTCTCCACACAAGATGTCTTAAGTCTAAACACAATATATTTGTTAATACTAGATTGGAAGAATTTGGCAAACTAATGTGAATATCTTAAAGAAGTTGCTTCAACACATCAATTTGTTCTAAAAAATATTAATTTATTATGATTATTCTTCCAATCATAACCACATTTGACCGTCCATGATTTAGAAGGATTATATAAAATACTCAAACAAAAAGGAAAGAGAGACACCATTAACTCCCTAATATTACTCAAATCAAAAAACAAGCAAAAATAAAAGATCACAATATCACCTACCCAAATTCACACAATCACGAGACCCTCCAAATTATGATGGCAATATATATGTATTGTGATTGTAGCTACCACTTGTCAAGTCAATAAAGTGGTCTTCATCTCATTATATTACAAATGTCAAATTAGACCAAAAAACTAAAAGTAGAATTTGTGATGGAATGAAATAAATCAAGCTACATCCATGAAAAATACATGAAAAATTATGTGCTTTCATAAAATTACACCCCAAAATATCACCATATGAGCCTAAACAATGCTTTGGAAATTCCCTAAACAAGAATTGCTCAACATCACCTATGAGAATATGCAATGTCTTAAAAAAACTCCAACCACTACAATCAAAGAGCATTAAATCATTACAAAGCTCTTGAAAAATTAACCCAAATCAAAAAATTGCTCAAAAAAAGAAGTCAATATGAGGACAAAGGAGGCCTCTCAAAAATCAACACCAAAAATCAAAACTCCAATGGAGTAAGGGGCAGGATTGGGGCAATAAAATGGATGAAATAATGCTAACATTAACAATTAGAAAAGTTTTAAAAGGGCCAAATATTCCCTTCACTATCAATATATGCCAAAACAATCCTCCATTTTCTCCAAAACCACTTTTGTTGGCAAAAACTATCCTTTTCAAAATTGAAACCACTTATTTTTGCAAGAAACCTCCTTCCTTTGTAGGCTGGTGATTTTAGGCCACATAGCCATTATGCAAGGTGTTGTTGCCAAAGGTAGCCACATTGGTCAATGGCAAGACCAAAGGTCACTGGTACTAATTGTGCTAGTGGTGGTGCAATGATTATTGCCACTATGTGGGTTGAATTCGCCAATGGCAAGGTTATAGTGTGTAGCAAGACCAAATAATATCATCACCACAATACCTTGAGTTTTGTGTAGGCATAAGCCTACACTATATTGCGAATGATAATTTTTTCCGTCTTATATGCTACACTTTACTATGAATTATAATTTTTCCATCTTTCTTAACCTACACTATATCGTGAACAATAATTTTTCCATCTTATTTTATACTACAATACATACGGCCAAGGAAAACAGATTCTTTAACAATCCATACATCCTTAAACCTTTTAAACACAATGGCAACTTCAAATTTGACCGGCAATGCTTTGAAGGATCAAGTACCCACTGAATTTGGCATGTACCCCGTAACTTCAAACCCTTGCATATCTATCCTCCAATGTCTAAAATAAACATATCAAAGAGCAAAACTAACCCTTTTGATGTCATAAACTCAATGTTGAGCTCAAATTTGCTCAAAAAAATCACCTAAAGCAACATACAAAAAAAGTCCTAAATAAACCTCTCAAATCTTGTGTATTACTATCAAAATTTTCTAATTCTCTAGCTCATCATTTGATAAAAGAAAAGCATACTCAACCTTTTTAAAGAGTAATCATAATCGCAAATGCTAGAAATAGACCAAGTTAAGGACATCATGGCTCTAATAAAATGTTAGAATTTGGTGTGAACAAAAACTCTACCTAAGACCAGATGCTTATAACTCATCATAAAAACCAAGAAAAAAAAAATCTATATTCAATATTATGAAAACAAATTACATTAAATAAAGCCACATATATGCTCCTTTGTTATTTCGCTCTCGTATCTTTTTGCTTGCATGGCCTTATATTGGATTTCCATGAATGCATGGAAGTGGTGCCTACTTACATTGCTTTGCATTCACTAGCAAATAGCTAGCATTCAACAAAGTTGCATTTACACTTCTTGGTGCAAAAAGCAACAATAACATGTTCAAAACTAAAACAAGAGAATCAAACACACAAGTCTTGATACACATATTTCATATGGTGTAAATATCCAATTTAAGAGAAAAAATCACAATGAAGCAGCACAACCACAGAGCAAGTCTAAAAGAAATGATAATACAGAAAATAGCTATGTATACAGCAAAACAGCAAGAATGTAACCCTCCATGACTAGAGTACTCAAAATGCTCCGCCATGCCCTACCCTTAACAACATACAGAATATCATGAGCCCTACTCATGAAATATGGGTCAATGAGTTTGACTCTTAAAACTACACGGTTGAATCCTGATAGCAATATCACAATTTGACATGCTGTGGAAAATACCTCCTACTTATCAACATACAGAAACTTCCACACCCACTTCCATAGCCAAAAATACTTGTCTGAAATTGCCATTTCCCATACACTGTAGTCATTGGCTTTTATGTCTTGTTTAGCTAGCCAGGCATTTAGTAACAGAAGACTAGTCTGTTGGCACTTTGTGAAGCTGATTTATTTTGCTATATTTGACCCTTTCTTCTTTTTCCTATATATATATATATATATATAATGCGTTCCCCCCTTGTCTTTTACTGACCAAAATGATCCTTTCCAAATAACCAAAGGTGAATTTGCAGAGAAAGCGTAGAGAATTAGATGCAGAAAGGGCAAAATGAGTTATTGTTGATGTCAACACCATTGTGAACTTGTGGCTTTACAAAAATAGGCCCAACCTCATTTCCACACTACAGTTTTTCCTAAATGAATTTCTTCATATATAGTCTCTCGTGTTTGTTGTTATCAGTTTTAAATACTTCTTAGTTCATGCATTTCATGCTTATTCTATTCACAATGCTTGAACAAAAAATTCACTTCTCTGTAGAGCTAATTCATACAGTTCTTGTTTCACAAAAGAAAGTACAAGTGAAAATCAATCTTATAAATCATAAACATATCTGTCAAAGCTATTGCAGACAAAGAATACTGGAGCGGTAAAAGCAAGGGGGCAACCATTTAGGACAATGCAATTGTGAGATGTAGGAATCCCAAGGTCAAGGAACCAGTTTTGGTAGAATAAAAGGCATAAATGATAGCCAGCAAAACAATACAAGCCATAGTGGAGGAAAGAAGAATTCAATATAATTCAATATATGTTTGAAGATTAACGGCACAACCACATAACCAACAAGAACGGCAAAATTTCCTTCAAAGGGAAGGAAGAGAACCAGCAAATAAGGGACACAAACAAGCAAAGATTCAGAAGTTAAGAAAACAAGGGTAGAGGGGAAAAGTTCTTAAATGGGAGGATGGGCATTCAAATTGTAGCAGACTCGGACTTCACAAAATTGTACCCAGGTATCATGTTTCCAAAGTCATCTTTTTCAAGTACCCAGGTATCGTGTTTCCCACATATTCAGACTTCAAAGAGTCAACAAGATGATGAAAGGTTGGTGATATGAATGAGGCCATGGAATTTGACCCAGTTCTAAAGAAATAATTATAAAGCCACAAATATGCAGTTAGAGAATTACATTTTGGTGAAGTTATTTACCTTTTTCGAGTAAAGAAAAAATTTGGTGAGTGATGTGGGATATGAGATTTAGGTGTTTTTTATTGGCAAATTAAAGTTCTTCAGGATGTTTGTGCATGGGAATTTTTTTGAAGTTTTACAAATGTAACTGTTGCGTTTGGATGTCAATAATAATACCATTCGCCAGGAGGCGAATATTCATATACACAGTACTGCTGCTGCAAAGGTTACCCTCTAAGTGAATATACGAGATGGGGTTGCTAAAACTGTTGTGAAGAATGATGTTGGGTACTATTTGTGTTACAGTTTCAAATTTAGAAAAGGAGATGCATCTTATTGGGTGTTTGTGGCCCTTTCTACCCCTAAGATAGGAATATTTCAAGGAGTATTGTCTCAACAATAGAAATGGTGTTCACAACCAAAGTTATATTGGCAAAGAGAAGATTTTTCTGCAAGAAAATTTCACACAGAGCGCGGCTTTATCAAAAAATCTTGATGTCAGAACTGGAAAACATGAAGACATTTGAAATGAAAAATGATGGTCAGACCAGCAGCTGCAAAATGAAGACCAGTAAACGTGAGAATATCAAGTTCTATACAAGAATCACATTGAAGCATAGATGAACATAAATACAACAGTACAGAAATAGAAGAAGTGATATCTTTGAATCTAAGTTACTAGTTCAGGTCCTGGCTTGGGTACAGTTTGTTGTTCAGGTTCGCAATACGACTGATCTTTTCCCAGGTTTGCATTCAGGTACAGTGGCACAACATATATATAAATATCAAAAATATAAATATAATATATTTTTATACAATTTATATTATATAGGCATATAATTTTTATTTAAATATATTACATTTATATTAATAAAATATATAATTAATATACAAACAAAAATAATATATTATATAGAGGGGAGTGAAATGGGTTCACAAAAAGGGGATCTAGGTATGCCTGCATAGCCAGCTGTGCAGAGTTTCTCAGCCTCATTGTGGCTGCTGAACAGCCACCTTGCTGACACCTACTTTCCCTCGGATTTGTTTTGGCTGCATGGAGTTTTTTCCTGCTTTTCTTGATCGGTTTTAATGTGTCTTGTGTCTGGTTTGGGTGGTCGCTGGAGAACTCTCTGGTGGCCTTTTTCATGTGTTGACGTTGTCTCATTGCGGAGGTCATGGATTTGTTTGCTGCTTTTGCTTGTTGCTGGAGGGTTGTGGCGTACATGGCTGCACCTTTTAGAGGTCTAAAGGGCCCCCCTCCTTTCAAGGAGATTGTTTGGGCTTGTTGGAGCCCACAACCTCTGATCATGCAAATGCCATTAGCTTTCTGATGCACACTTCAGATGATTTCAATATGGGCCAAAGAAACAAAAAATGCCCCCAATCTAACAGTTTGCCAAAAAGTGAAGATCAACCTATTCTGGCCATTAACCTTGATTTAGTTGTCAACAACGTGTTGTATCTTTCCAAGCATGCCTTCACCTACAAATTTATGGGTATCAAAGTTTCTTTGCCCTTCTTGGAGAACTAGGCCTGCCACACTTGGCAACCAAAACATGACATGGAGGTTATTTTGGCTGAAGACGGATACTTTTTGTCATTTTCTCTAGAATGGCAAATCAAATCATGACCTTTGAGGGTGGCCCCAATTTTTGCAAGCAAGAGAGATTATTTATAAAACCCTAGCATGTAGGGTTGGATCCACCTCTTCCAATTGCTGGAGGAGTTTTGGAGATCTGATATTTTAATCCATTGCCGCAGTCAACAAGAAACACATGGGCTCTTCACATCTCACCCTGCAAAGGAAGGTATCTACCTATGCTCGTATTTGTTTGGGAATTGATCTCGATAAAACCCTCCATGTTTCAATTGAAATCAAGTTAAGCAACATACAATGGATCCAAGAAATAGACTATGAAGCTCATTCTTTACAATGTCGTGTTTGTCATGTGAATGGCTATCTACATCGAAGTTACACACAATGAGTTTCAGACCCTCCCTTTCCGGTGGATTTGGATGATCCTATTGTTTCCACCCACTGGGTGAAATTTAATGATGATCCAAATCTACAAGGGCCCTTGAATAAAAGTGTCACTGCTCCCATTCTCAAGAATGTGTTCTTCTTCATGAAGCTAACAAAATGGACACTCATATGAATGTTGTATATTCTTTGACCACAATTGATCCTATTGAGGACAACATCAGGCTTAGTATGCCAAAAGGCCCTTTAGCCCACAGATCAATAGATGACTTCAAGAAAGCTATTCTCTAACTAAACCTTCAGCTAGAGTCTTAAAAGTAGTTCCTCAAACAAATATTCTAAGGTGGGGAGAAAGAAAGATCAAGAAAATTGAAGATGATTGGAGAATCACTTGTGGGATCAAGTGTCATCCGCACACTTGATGCTCACTTTTCCAATCCCCGCAAATGATTGTTATTTCATGGAATAGTGAGGGTTTTGGTAGCTCCTCATTAAAAACCTATCAAGGATATAATTTTCGAGCATAAACCTAATATTATTATTTTCTAGGAAAAAATACACTATTGTAAAAGGAAGCAAGATATTCAAAAACACTTCCTAAACTAATCTTAGAGGAGGTAATGTGTAAATTTTAGATCTTTGCAAATAGAAAGGAGAAACACATATAAAACATAAACAAAATCATACAACACAGGTGTATATGGGGAAAACCCTTTTAGGAGAAAATCCTCCACACTCCAAGGCAGCCCAATGTATTATTTTGTAATCTACACAATTACAATACACTTGCAAAGTAAGCCTTTACAAGAGTATTATCAACCAAAGATTTGGAGTAAATCCAACAACATAACAATAACTACAAACTCACTATCCATATCTTCATCTCAAACACCCTATAAATAGTATAAGTAAATCACAAAGCCATCAAATGGTAATTACAAAACTGTGAGCTAGAACCACCAAATAAAGTGGCACCCAAATTCCAAGATGAGTTCACAAACTAAAAATAGCATATTCCTTCAACCTATCATAAGTGTCATAAGCCACTCACCAACTCGAGCATTCTAATCTAAACATAGTTACAATACACTTGCAAAGCAAGCCTTTACAGAAGTATCACCAACCAAAAATTTGGTGTAATTCCAACATAGCAATAATTACAAACTATCAATACCTTCATTTCAAACACCTTATAAATAGAAGTAAATCAGAAAACCATCAAATGGCAATTACAAACCATGAGCTAAAACCACTTGATAAAGTGGGACCCAAATACTTAGTTAGAAAACCAACATCCAAATCCCAAGATGAGTTCACAAACTAAAAATAGCATACTCCTACAACCTATCATAAGTGTCATAATCCACTCACCAACTTGGGCATTCCACTTTGGCTTCATTATCCCCATTCAAAGATGTCTTATGATGTGTCATAACATGCACAAGTGTAACTCCCCCTTACAACTCTTTTTTATGTCCTATATGTTCTTACATTTCCACTATAGGAGGCCAACCTTTTGGAGGCCATAACTTTTGACTTGAGAGGCCATTGGAGCTCTTTTCTAAATTGTAGAAGTTGAAAAAATCTAAAAAACATGCATCCCTAGAAGCAAAGTTGAACAACCCAGCCAAAAAATAACGTCAAGAGAAAATTGAAATTTTATATTTCATAGTCCAAAAACTGCATTCTTTATATGCTTAACATTAGGAGCAAGGTTGACACACCTTTACTAACATTCTCCCGCTCACTTAACAACTTGCAAGAGCAAAGGAAGTACCAACACTTATGAACTAATTGCTAGGAGCCGAAAGACTCGTGAACTTATAACACTACCTTAACTTTTTTGCGCTCACTACCTTCATCAATGCATCATGTCAACATCTCCAACATAACCCTCCCATCTTCTACCATGTCACGAACAAAATAGTATTGGACATCAATATTCTTGTCCTCACATGTAAGGTTAGGTTCTTTGCTAGGCATATGGCACCTGACTACCACATAGAACTATAATAGCTCCTAGATGCAACCCCACATCTAAGCACAATCACTTAAACCAAATAAATTCCTTACAAGCATGAATAATTGTGATGTACCCTACTTCTATGATAAACAAAGCAACCATAGCCTATCACTTGCTCATCCAACTACTAGAACCATCAAACATAGTGAAAACATATCCTCTGATGGATCTCTTGTTGTCAACATCCCTAACCCAATCCAACTCCAAATCCACAAATAGTCATTGAATGCTAATCCACTATAAAATTACCATCATTACAAACAAAGTACTCAAAGGTACCTAGCAAATATCTGAAGACCCTCTTTACTGCATCCCAATGTATTCATCCAGGATTAGCCATGAAGCATTTGACTCCCACTACTTGAGCAATGTTTGGTCTTGTGCAAGCCATAGCATACATTAAGCTCCCAACACTAGCATAACGTACTTTGGCCATATCCTCCATCTCACTAGAAGCAAAACATTGTTCAATTGATAACTTAGTCCCTACCAAAATAGGAACACACAAAGCTTTGCAAGCTAACATACTAAATCTTTCCAACACTAAGTTCACATACTTATTTTGGCCCAACCAAAGCTTATTGTCAACCATATCTCTTATGATCTCCATCCCCAAGATGAACTCGGTTGCCCCTAATTCCATCTCAAATCGTGTTGAAAGTTGAGATTTGAATTTACAACTCATATTCTTTCCATTATTGAAAACATATCATCAACATATAATGCAACAATAGGGAAGCAATCTTGTCCAATAATAGATGCAACGATCCAATTTGGACCTCAAAAATCCCAATCTAAACACAAATGTATCAAACTTTTGGTGCCACATCCTAGGAGATTGCTTGAGACCATCCAAATATTTCTTCAATTTACCAACCAAATTTTCTTCAACTTTTTCAATGTAGTGCTCTAGTTGTGACATAAAATTCTTCCTCCAAATCACCATGAAGGAAAGTCATCTTCACATCCATCTGATCAACCTTAAGATCAACATTGTTGCAATAACCAATAGAAACCGAATAATGTCAACTTAGCAATTGGCAAGAAAACTTCACCTTAGTCAATTTCTTCAACCTAAAAATATCCCTTCACAACCAATCTTGCCTTGTACCTTTCAACACAAATCCAAACCAATTTTCTTTCTAAACACTCATTTACATCCATCAAGCAAATGCACTAGGTCCCATGAGTCATTTTTCTTTAACGTAACATATTCTCATGCATGACGAATTTCTCAGACTCTACATCATTCATACCCATAGCCTCCTTAACAATCCTAGGCTCGCAAAAATACATATCCAATCGGGAGGATTATACCTATTTGGTTGGTGTTTGTGTTGACAAGACCTCAAGAGTTGAGGTGGAGTTTCTAACTCCTCTTCAAATCTCTCAAAACCATTTGGGCTCTCCTCTTTAAATCCTTGATGGACTTCTAGTTCAACTTTCTCAATCTTTAGGAGTAGTTGAACACATCTTTCTTTCCATCATTTTTTGGTTGCACTATAGTGAAAGAAGGCTTAACTTTTCTAAAAATAACACTTCTACAATATCAAACTCTCTCGGCCATAGGATCCCAAAGCTTGTAACCCTTCACATCAATACAATAACCAATAAAGATACATTTTACAATCTTGTTCTCCAACTTTGACCTCTTCTTCCTAGACATATGAGCATATGCCTTCCAACCAAGAAGAACTATAGCAGATCTTTTTTGTGCAAAAAAAGAAAAACGATTGCACTGAATTGTGCATGCATCCAAATAAAATAGTGCTTGTCAAAACTCCCTTAGCAAGCACCATAGCCCCTCTAACCATCTTGCACCCTCCACTCAAAAAACAACTTGCACACCTAAATCATTCAATTTAATTACAAAAAGTAGATTTCCACAACAAACAATCTTCAAATGAGAATCATCTCCATAATTCAACTTCCCACCATCATATTCTTCATATTTTGTAAACAAATATAGATATGAGGTCATGTGAAAAGATGCATCGAAGTCAATTAGCCACACATCTTCTAATGTGTGTGCAGCCAAGGCTTCGACAAAAGCATCATCGTCATCCTAGGAGAACTTCCCAAACTTGTCATCAGAATCTTTTTTTTTCTTTTTCTTTTCCTCCTTATAGTCTCTTTTGAAATAGCTAGTCTTGCAACTATTCCAACATTTTGCCTTGGACTTGCCACAAGATTTGGATCTCGCACAAGATTTAGATCTAGATTTGTCTTACTTTGTCCTTCTTGCCTTGTTCTTTCAATCTATCACAAATAGCTAGGGCCTCCTTGGTGAATTTGGAAGCCTTTATTTGCATCTCTTCAGAAAGCAACGTGCTACCACCTCATCCACTTTAAATTTGGTGGTAGTGCTCCCAATTGCCATAATAAGGTGGTCCCATCAATCTAGAAAAGAAAATAGCAAAGTCATGCAATGATTCTCATCCATTTTTACTTCGGCGAAGTGTAATTGGAACGACCATGTTAAATGCATTCAAGTGTTCAACCACAAAGCCACCATCCTCCATCTTGTGGCTATACAACTTCTTTCTCAAAAAGTGTTTGTTAACCAAAGATTTAGTTGCTATAAATCTCCAAATTTCTTCCAAATAAGTGATGTGTTGGTCTCTAAGCATACATTCAACAACACAAAATTAACCAAACAAAGTCTAATGAGACCCTTACTTTACTATCCATTGTGTCATAGTTTTCTTGTGACATACCAATAGATTTGGATCCAACTACTCGAGCCCATAGATCTATATCCATGTGTATATCCTCCATCTTGAGCTTCCAATTTGTCCCTAGGAAATTCTCCATTTGTATTTTGGATGTGCTTGCCATCTCTTGCTTTAATAAGATTAAACCCTTATGTGCAAACTCCTACTCAAACGAATATTTAGTACAAAAAATCTTCTACCCAACACCAAGAATCCAAGGTGATCAAGCTCTAATATCTACTGAAAGGAAGCAAAGTATGCAAAAACACTTCCTAAACTAATTGTAGAGAAGAGTAATATGCAAATTTTAGATCTTTACAATTATAAAAAAATGAAAAATGTAAAACATAAACAAAATCATAAAACATAGGTGTACGTCGGGAAAACCCTTTCGAGAGAAAAACCCACACTCCAAAGCAATCCAATGTATAGTTACAATACACTTGAAAAGCAAGCATTTACAAGAATATCAACAACTAAAGATCTAGAGTAATTCTAGCAACATAATAGTACTTGGAAACTCACTACCAACACCTCCATGTCAAGCACCCTATAAATACAAGTAATATCAAATGGTAAGTACAAAACCATGAGCTAAAATTTCTCAATAAAGTGTTGTGCAAATACCCAATTAAATTAAAAAATAGACACCCAAATCCCAAGATGGGTTCGCAGGCTAAAAATAACATATTCCTTTTGCTTATCATAAGTGCATCATAATCCACCAACTCAAGCGTTCCATTTTTACTTTTGTTTCCATTCAAAGATGCCTTATGATGTGTCATAACATGCATCATGCGTTGATCAACAAGTGTCACTCCCTCTTAGAACTCTTTTGTGTGCCCTATATGAAGAAATGGAAAGCTCCTAGTCCAAATGACTTTCCCCATAGAATTCTTTCAAGAATTTTGGGATATCCTAAAGATTGACCTATTAGAGGTTCAAGAATTCCAAAAAGAAGATGCTTAGAGTTCTCAATACCACCTATCTATCCCTTATTCCTAAAGAGGAGGATGTCAATTCATTGGATCAATTCCATCCTATTGCTCTCTGTAACATCAACTACAAGATTCCCTAAAGCAAGTCATGGCTTCCCCTAACTCTTTTGAGCAAGGTGACTTTGTTAAGGGGCACTAGATCCTAGATGGCATCGCTATAGCTACAAAGGCCACTCACTCTATGCCTAGCAAGAGGAAGGTTGTGCTTATCAACTTGGTATGTCCGATGCATATGATAGGGTGTGATGGTCTTTCCTTCGGGAGATGAGTTGTGTGAAATCTTCCTCCTTTGTCTTAATAAATGATGTTCCTTCTCCCCTCTTATTTGCTTCTAGAGGACTACAAGGTGATCCCATCTCTCTTGACCTCTTCATCCTTATGGCTAAAGGTATAGGTGGATTGTTGCAAAAACATAAAAGTATTGGGTGCATCCTTGGTTGGTCTACTACTCAAGGTTCCATCTTCAATTTTTGATATGAATCTTGTTGAACTTCAAGCAACAACTAATTTTAGGAAAGCTTTCGACATATACTTGGTTGCCTCTAGCCAACAGATTAATCAGAATAGGTCCAATATTATTTTTAACCCCCCAAATTATCTAGCGAAGAATAGCTCATACCTACAACATTGGAAATCTTCCATTTGATTACCTTAGCATTCCTCATTCTACAACAAATCCCAAAAAGGATCAATGAAAGATCATCGATCATTTCAAAATGAGTGTTAATTACTAAACCTTTCAATGGCTATCCTTAGTTGGTCACTTGACCCTACTAAAGTTTGTTTTGCAAGCTTTGCCCATCTACAATTTTTTTGTCTTATCTGCCCACAAAAGTATCCTCAACGAGCTTGATGCCTTATCCAAGAAATTTGAATGGATTGGCAATTTGGACTCCACAATTGGAGCGAGATGGTGGCCTAGGCCTTCAATGTGTTGCTCTTAATAGCCAAGATTTGGTTGCCAAGCTTTACTGGAGATAGGTGTAAATTTTCAACACCATGGGCTAGAATTTTAAATTTCAAAAACTTGAGTGAAGTAGATGCCTTTAAGATCCTAGATTGACTCTAGTGGATAAAGGCTCAACCACATGGAATACAATCAAGACTACGACTTTGCCTGTTAAGGATGTTTTATTCTAAATTGTTAAAAATGGGCAATGGGCTTTCTTTTGGAGTAATGTCTAGGATCTTCATCCCCTAATCATTTCCTCTTTTCCTCTCCTCCAGTTTCTAAGCCAATCCTTTATTGTTTTTGGGTACACTTCAATTGCTAACTTTAAGAGTTTTCATGTAGTGGGAAGTTCCATGGTCTAGAAATGGAAATATTCTAGTAGTTGGCCTAACAAGAGCTCTTCAGAGGCAGTTCTTTGGAGGGTAATGATGATCTTACATGGGGTCATGAACCTAAAGGGACTTATTCTAAAATCTTGGGTACAAGTCCCTTCTTGGTCATAATGACAAGAATAATGATTTTCCTTGGTGGAACAAAATCTTGAATAAATTTAGTTGGCCCAAACGTAACTTCGTCTAGCTGCTCAATAAAAATAAATGTCTTACCTAGGGTAACATCCAAAAGAGAGATTTTCAAGACCCTCAAAATTTGTTCAATGTGGATATGCAAAAGAATCAGATGCCCGCCTCTTTTTTCAATTTCCATTTGCTTTAGGTATTTGGGGCAACGGTGGCTACTCTAGAATTGTCCCAACATTCATGCCACTTCTTTAAGGAAGTTTCAAGCAAGCATGGGGTGACCACCTTTTATGGCTAGCTTTCTTAGTGTTGCTTTGGAGCTTGGCCCTATTGTCATCCTTCGGCAAGTATGGCTAGAATGAAATTAACTCCCTTATCATGGTTTCTCTCCTATAAGGAGAAAGGTCTCAAGAGCACTCATGGAGGCTTAGAATTTTATCTAAGCAGATTCTTTATCTTACTCCTCAATTTGAAACTATATCCTTTGTTCAAGTTTCAAGAGAATGAAACTCAATTGCTAATTGTCTTGCCAAGTGGGCTACTGAGGAGAATAAAAATTGGAATGCTTTTGTAGCATCGTAAAATTATCACCCCTGACAATTTCACACTATGTTTAGCTCCCCCCTTTGTGATTGGACCTAATTATGCTCTTAAATTGCCCGTTTTGTGGTCGTCTTCAAAAAATAAAAATAAATTGGGAATATTATTTAATATTTATTTAACAACACTAAACAACCCAAAATCGGTCTGGACTAGTGCGCCACTACCCTTGTCCAACCTATATTGGCCCAATTTAAAATGTTAGTGTCGACATTTTAACATTTACAACTTTAAATTCATTTGTCGGTTTTTGATAATTAATTTTGCGAGAAAATGAATAATTGCATATAAATATGTCTTTTTCACCATTTGAAATCCTAAGAAATATAGTGAAATAATCGAACAATTTGTCATGCCCCTAAAATTGCAAAGCATAAAGCATTGAAATACAAATAAATAAATAAATAGAATAAATAACAATATAAAAATATAAATATGAATATTAACAATTTAATATTACCATAATTATAATTATTATAATATAGCCGGTATTGGCATGGTGTGATGGTTTATTGGTGGCATTGTTGTTCTTGCCACCAAGGTTCAAACCCCGTTGGGGTGTTATTGTTGAATGGTTGTATCTGGTTCATAGCTCCGGTCAAAAGCATTTACCCCTTGAATAAAATAATTATTATAATATAATACTATTAATATTAATAAGTATATATATATATATATAACTGATATATTAACAATATATTCAAATTATATATATATAAGTAAAATAAGATAACATATGATAATATCTATATATTAAAGAAAATACAATTTTAAAGGCAGTGATTCTGAATAAGCAAGACTACAATCCCATGTTCATTAAAAGGCATCAAACTAAGGAAGGAATGGGGGGTAATCAGAGAATAGTCATTGTCAGATATCATCGAAGGCAGAAAGTAGTCTACAGACAGTAGGCAGCGATCAACATTTAATCACCCAAGCTAATATTAAATGCAGCAATGATGTTTAAAAGGAAAATGGTAGAGATTAAGATAAAGTCCAAAGGCAGCGATTATTCTAAAGAAAAGGCAACAATTAGTGAGTAAAAAAGACAGCGATAGAAATTAATAAAAAGGCAAGGATTAATTAATGTGAAAGGGCAGCATAGAGGATAGTCAACAAAGGTTATGACCTTTCAAAAGGATATCACCATTCAAAAAGATCTCTTTTTAAAGAGACAGTGATATAAATAGAGTGAGAGAGTGGGAAGAAAAGGATATGGGGAAGAAATAAGAGGTCTGATATGGAAGTAATCAGGAATAAATAAATAGTCTGCACTCAGAAAGGCAGCAACCCCTAAACATAATAAGGGATTGATATCATGAAATATAAGATAGTTCAAGGAAAGATAATGAAGATAAGTAATAAATCAATAAGGGAAATCAATGGACATTGGAGATATATCTGAAGCAAAGTACCTGAGATAATTATCTGCAAAAATAAAATGTCTCTTACTTGAAAATTGTGATTTTAGGGCAGAATTCTAAGTATACCAATTAGGGGACATTACACAATTGAGCATCCTAAAAAGCAGTCAAGAGCATAATAAGCAGAATTTGCAGCACTTATTATCAGTCAAGATTCATATTTGCAATGCATCAAGTTTGTATGTGAGTTTGTTCATGCTTTATGTTCATTTGTTTTATGTGTACTAACACTAGCAGAACCTTCAATCAAGCAATCAATTCTCCTTGTGTGAGATGAGTACAATGACTTCAGTCCATCAAGTAAAGCAAATTTGAGTGGTAAGTTGCAGCACTTGTCATTTATCACTTGTTTTATCCATTTGTCTCTACCTAACCGAGGGTAAAGCACTCTTTTACATCATCATAGCCATTGTGGAGGTAGAAACACCAAAACGGGGTTTGACTTAGGCAAGCCCCTATATGGCACAACCCTTTCTCGCCTCTCTTGTGTACAGGTGGAAGATCTGAAGTGGATTTGGGAGGAAGATTGAAGACCTAATTGCAAGATCCAACATTCAAGCCTCTTATGTCAACAAATTAGGGCAAGTGGAATTAATCATCAATAGACAAAGTTTTGAAGCTAAGTCCAGAAAGGAAGAACCTACAAATTGTGACCATCTAAAATCTGGTTTTTTATTCTTAGAGATTTACACCCTCTGGTCTAGGGTGCCACCGCCCATATCCAACCAATTTGAGTCCAAATTTATATGCCAGGTTCTTTTGTCTCTGCACTCTTATATTTTGTTATCCATTTCTGTGTTTCAGTTCTGTATTTCTATCTATTTGCATTAGTTTGTTGTAGCTTCATAGTTGACCTAGTTACACATTTGCATTATCAAATCAAGTTAACTCGTAATCAATCAACATCAATCTCCCCCCAAAGAAATAACCAAAACCCCAATCCACCATTTTGGCTCTCCCATTGAGGTTAGTAGCCAAGTGAGTGTATGTGATCATTTTTGGTTCCTTCCTAATATGATGTAGGAGAAAGTGTGATTTAGACCCTAGATCCCTTTTTCCTACATCACAATTTTGAAGTTGGGTATGTTGGACTAATCGCCAATGTCTCCCTTTGGATTCGTGACATGGACTAACCACCTCCCATGGATCCGTTTATATCTAGCATTTGTATCACGTGTAAACAAGTTGATCTTTTGGCACAACAGCAAACGTGTTCCAACAAATGGTATTAGAGTCATGGTTGTGGGTTTGAATCCCCTCAGGTGGCGCTGAGGGGGGATTGTTGCACTAATCGCCAACTTCTTCCTTCGGATTCGTGACATGGATTAACTGCCTCCCATGGATCTGTTTATCTCTGGAATTTGTATCGAGCATTAATAGGTCAATCTTTTGGTGCAAAATGGCAAACGTGTTCCAACAAGGTCCCTCGTGCTTGAGAAATCCTCTCAACTTACTCATCTTGTTCATAATAATCACGACTCATATGAGCTCACTTGCCTTGATAGCAACTCATTTTTGCAACTTGTCAATCCTTTTGGTGAGCTTTTGGATGTACTCATTGGTTTCTTCAAATTCTTTGGTATGTTCGACATTCTATATATACATGCTTGGTTGTTCAAAGACCTCTATTTTAAAGGAGTCTTAGCCATATGTCTAAATCTTTGGGTGTATTTGGGGATGAACTTTTCTTGCCAATCACATGTGGACCTTCTTCTTTTCTTTTCTTTTCTTTTTTGCTTTATTTATTTGTCTTGGAAAATATAAGGTAATCTTCTAACATAATTTTCTTTTTGCCCAAAAAAATAATACATTGCATATAATATAATATCTATCTATCTATCTATATATATATATAAACATAATATAAATAAACAATATTAAAACTATATAATAACATAAATAAATAATATTAAAAATATATAAAAACATAATATAATAAACAATATTAAAATACTAAAAACAACAAGGTGCAGATGAATCCCTTTGGCTTTCTAACCTTTGCATTTTAATAAAAGTAATCGGAAAGTACAAAAATGTCCACTTATTGCCGTCATTGGGATGTGGCGTACAGAAAAGAACAGATGGTTTTTGGCCTTAATGGTGTTGTCGATTACAATGAAATAAATATAGTTTGAATCCTACCAATGATGTTGAGGATTACTAATAATTTAGAAAAATCTATGAATTTGAAATTCTCATGATGAGGCACTACATAACCACACGGATTCAAAGCTTTTTAGAACTTATTAACCATGCAGATTTAGATATTTTCAATGTTTTTTAAATATTTTCCAGTTTTATGTTGGGGGTTTACGTTGGGAACAGACCCACAAGGGGCTTAAGGTGCTCAGGCCAAACCCTTTGCAAACCCCCAGCTGTCTCAACCAAACCAAGACCCAGACTAAATTTTGCCAATACAAATGCCTTTTCCAAAGAACCTGGTAACTTAGCTTTGATAAATAAAATAATATGGAAATGTGCACATTCACTTCATCTTTATATAGGTTTGCTTTTCATTTATTTAGTGAAATATGATGAGACGTATAGAGGAATCCGTGAAGCACTTCAAGCTTGCACAATTGGGAAAAAAAAACAAATAAAAGAAAAACAAACATTGCATATCTTTACACAAAGATGTGTATACAACAGAAGAAAAGTGTGGCAAATCACCAAGCAAATTTATTTGGCTAGGATTTCACAAGCTTAGGCAAGTGAATTCAAGACTAACATGAGATGATCTGCGCAATGGACAACAAACCTGCTCCTGCCAAACACTGCAATGAAGAAATCAAGAAGGGAAAGCAAAAGGAAATAGAAATAATGTGTGACATTGAAATTCAGAAATTGTCAATGTAGCACAAAGGCAATGAATTTCTGGGCAGAAAAAATCTTGGATAAAATCATAAAACCTCAAAAAGTTAGAAAATATCAGGAAAATTGCAGTCAAATGTTGGTCAATGATTTTTTTGGTTACTATTGCAATCTTTTGAAGAAAATATTGGTCTTAGGCCCAAGATCCAATATATAGCAATTTCTTGTAAAGATTTGCTTATATGGTTTATACATCTTGCTTTGAATGCAACATTTTCAGTTGTTGTAATAATACAAATTGGAAGTAGTCACTCATGAATGGCAGCACAGAGGTGAAAAGCAACTTCTCTCTCCCAGTTTTTTGTGGGAGCTCTTTGCGCCATGTGATGCATGATAAAGATCTGTGTTCCAAGTTGTGTTTCCCAACTCTCTGGGGCTTCATCGAAATACCATTCCTATGGGAGAGATGCCTGGTCCAATGATGTGGGTTGAATAATACCTTGTGGATCATGATGGCGTAGCCATTGTCAAAAATAGCTACCTGGGAGATTATTTGAAGGTGATACTGTCTCTTTGCCCTGCAATTGAATTGGTGTAATTGCAGATACTGGCTTAAGAGCCTTTTGTATTTCTCTCTTCACAGAGTTTGATAGTGCCTCTTACATTGGCAGCATAGTTCTAGCAAAAGTATTTTGTGCTGTTTGAAATCTAAGGCTATAATGTAAGATCTTGGTTTTATTGTCGAGGGTGGGACTCCTATAGATGCTGGGCCATTAAACCTATAAAAAAGAATAATACTAACTGGAAGCTGATCTCATGTAACTTTCACTCATGAAGCATGGGCTGATGAAGATTAACTTGAAACTACACAGTTGAATCCCAATAAATCATCACATAGTTATGGCTAAGCCAATAGCAAGCGGTCCCACTCCTATATATATATATATATATATATATATTTGTTTACCAACTTGTTTTGAATGCAAACTATTTTGGCTGCAGTTTCCAAAGGAGGGAATGTCTTCAATTATGCCAACCTGGAAGCTGATTTCATTTTGTAACTTTGGCCAAAAGTTTATGGCAAAGCTTGTAGCAAGTGGCCCTGTAAAGTTAACAGTGATAAAAATAGACTGAGAAATTTGGAAACAAAATCTGTAATTGTTTTTATTAAATGCCTTTTACCAAAATTTGAAGAATTTTAGAAACATCTAAAATGTTTGGGCATTAAACACAACAACAATAAGATCTGAAAGAAGAGTAAAAAACACCAAATAGATATCTATTGTATTTCAACTAATATATTCAATAATTTATATAAAGAATGAGAAACTTTCCTCAGAGGATATGAGCACCAACTCAGGCCCCATCACAGAGCAATAATGGCATTGCAATTGATCATTGCAGTCCTCCCGGCTCCCACTCAGAATACTTTCCAGCCAAAAAAAGCCTTACCTGAGGCTCAAAGTCCTTTTACAACTCTCTTTCCCTGTCAAGCCCTCTTTTTCCACACAGCAAAATTCAGCTAACCAAAAAAGAATCAATGTTTTAGCAGAAAGAGATAAAGAGACGAAACAAACATTTTATGCAGCAGATACCTCTTTAGGATTATGAAGCAACTAAAACATTATTGGATGAAGACCACCATGATCCAGCAAACTAATCACAAGACTTACACATGATCTCTGATAACATCCAATCATAATTCAAATTTTACGTTTCTTTATTCTGACCAATGGATAACCGCACCAGTTAGAATCAGCTGCACTAAGGGCTTAACAGTATGTATAGAAAGTCCATTCCAGAATGTAATAGCATCCACATAATGTTAAGTTCTCTTATTTCTGCCCAAAAAATATTAAAGCACATTAAAACAAAGTTAATATTCATTTTTGGTCACTTATGGACTCTGGACGATACATTTTTGAGAAAAGTTAGCTACAGAGGATAATGTAACTGCAAAAATCAATCACACCCCAGAATGATTTGTGAAAGAAAAGCTACATAGGGCTTCAAAAAAAACTTGAAAATTATTGCCAAATATGCCATTTTCTTGTAGGGAATACCATCATGGCAGGTCAATGTCTATTAAGAAGTAAACATTCTTCCTGTTCTTGTATGTCTTTGATCCATTAAATAGTTGGGTACCAGAGATGCATTGAAACAGATATGCTATTGATCCATTGGATACAAGTGCAGTATCAGCTATGGATATGGCAAATTCTCAAGATCTCCAGATCCAGGTATGGCAAATTCTTGCTGGGGCACGTCTGGGAACGCCTGGGCACCTTCGGGTTCCCTGTGGGTCCATTCCTAGTGGACCCACAGGGAACCCGGAGGTGCCCAGGCACTCCCAGACACTTTTATATTCTAACTTCTGAATGTCAACTTGCAGAGGGGCAAGCAAATTCAGTTATTCTGCTGATTAATCAGATTGCAGACCGTCTGGGTTGCTAAGAAGTTTGATATGTTAACCAATCGATGAATTTGATCTAGATCCTCTTGATGATTGATGAATAATTGTAATGATCTTCATTTGAATCATGACTAGAGACATATATGATATATGAGTATGCCTTATGTACTGGAATTTTGAACTATCAATTGGCATTTATCTTTATAGTTTATCACTAGCATTGATCAACGATTTTAGATTTAATGATGATTGATGATTGATGAAGTATCACAGTTCATACTATCAAATGTATTTACAGTTCTGTATATTTTTTATTTTTTGCATATATATATATATACAGCTGTACCCAAATGTACTATACCCAAGGAAAAAAAAAAATTGCCATACCGGGGTACCCACATCCAGGTCCCGTACCGGAACAGGCAACTTAGATTTAGTTTATAAAATTAATTTTCTTATATTATGTCTGTATGTGTAAATGTATATGTATGTGTATGCATGTGTATGTGTGCGTATATATTATATCTATATATAGCAAGTTACGGACAGATCACCTATTTCTTCTAATTCCAATTTATCAATGCAAGTTCTAGACTATGATTGCTCATATCATACAACTCGAATCCTATAGTAGTCAATGTCATCCTTTATTATCATACAACAACCCATTCTTCTCTGTTTGATCATTTCAAAACAATTTCTGAGCAAACTGTGCACATGCTACTGCCTTTATCGACCAAACCCAGAAGCTCAAATAAAGTGTATTAGATCACTAGTTTAGCTCCATAACACCTTCCATATTGACATGTGTGTGTGTCTACATGTTTGAACATGTGTGTGTGCACGCATACACACACACTCACAACTGTATTTGAAAAAAAATTTATGTTAGATTATTTTTGCAAATCTTGAATGTTCTTTCATGAACCCTATGCTGGATATGGCACTAGACAGTGTAGTGCCATATCCAGAACATTTTTGAAAAAAAATATTATGTTAATTTTTTTTTGCTAATCTTGAATGTTTTTTCGTCAACTGTCGTGCCATATCCAGAAGTATTGGATGCAGCCCAAATATAGATACAATGCATTCAGTATTAATGTCATATCCAAGAGTATTGTATCCATATCCGGTGTCCAATTGGCACATAGCATGTATCCAATCCTGGGAAGCAAAGTATCCAGTGACATATATATATACATAAGGATACAGTATTCATTCCATATTCAAGAATATAGTATCCAGTATCTGATAGGCAGATACATGTATACAAACAGGGTAAGGGAAATATCCGGTAACTCTGTTGGGAGCTCCAGCCTGAGTATTTAATTCCAGTGGCAGCTAGCTTAAAAATCTACAAAAATATATGACTAAAAAAAGTAATTCCATGATGATCAATAAAACCCACAATTTCAATAATCATCAAAAGAAGGGAATTGTGCTCAAGGCATTCTCATCTAATCTTCACTAGATGATCATCTCCTTTAAAAGATTGAAAAGTATGACTGATTAAAGATATGATATTTCCAGTCTATGTAATGAATAGTAAAGCTTCTGGTAGAAAACTGTATATAGCTTTTTTGCATTAACATTTCAGATCACACTCCATGACCCATCATCCAGAAGATGATAGAACTGATTCATCTCCTCATTGAATTTGATTTGTTGCCTCCCTTCTCTCCATCTTTGTAACCACCCAGATGAAACAACTGCCTGTGTCCATTCATCAGCTACTCTTCCCTTTTTGTTCCAAGAACTCTTTATTTTGTTAAAGGTGTAGTATGTATTGGTTATAGTCAAATTCTCCATCCGGCACTCCAAACAACAAACTGCAACAAAAATGAAGCAAACTTAAAGGCGGTCCTAAATTGAAGTCCAAGAGGACAATACAAGTATCCCAATTGGTACTCTCATTTGATGGCTTACCAAAACTTGAACAGACAAAGCAATAACACAGATTACCTGCTAAATAACACTGCTTACCAAGATTGTCGCATATTTTCTTAGTTGACAGTCTATTTCCACACATGCTCAGTTCACATCATATAGAAGCATGTTTTTATTCAGACGGTTAAAAAAACAACAGCATTATAGATGACACACAACAAGCACCTTTCAGGAA
>VDFB02042962.1:47429-68673 GCA_007258455.2 Sequoia sempervirens
CAAATAATGAATAATAAACAGGAATAGAATGTCAGATTACAATGAATAAGCAAATTAAAAAACCGTAAAGGAGAATGGATGAAGGAAAGATGAAGATGAAAAGAAAGCAAAAACAAAGAACAAAGATTAAGGCACAACTCAAATTCCTGAGAGCAATCAAGAAATAAATGACATTGAAGCGGATTTGACATGAGATGAGAAAGTTGCAAAAAGAAGGAAGATTAAGCTCGAAAGAAAAGGCTATGATAAATATGATAAAGGTTAGAAAAAAGAGGAGAAAATAAACAACAGAGACAAAAAATAGAGAGCAAGAATGACACAAGATTAGGGCCAAAAAGGAAACAGATGGGGAAGATAGGAAAGGGGAAAAGGATGAGGAGAAAAAAGAAAGAAGAAACTCCAAATGACTTTAGGAGAGAGTTGGGGTGGGGGCGATGGGGGGTTAAAATCAAAAACTAAATACAATGGGATAGAAAGAAGAGATGGGAGGAACACACAACAAGAGTGATGAGAGTGGAAAGAGGACAATGATGAGGAATAATAAGTTGGGGGGTGGTGTAGCAAGCCAAAAAGATTGGAGATGAAAATTAGGGAAGAGAAGAGGGGGAAGGAGAAGAGTAAGACAAGAAAACAAGAGAGAGGAAAATTTTAAGGAAGTCGAGGAAGGAAGTGGGAGGAGGGGGAAGGTCGATTGAGGATGGGGTGGGCTTGAGGGCATTTAACAAAGGATACCACACCAAACTTAAATTAATCTTTATTTCGTTTATTCTCACCTGGGTCTTTTCCTTGCTATCTCCTCGTAAGATTTAATTTTTTGTCATTGCTCACAAAATACCGCCCTTTTTATTGTTTACCATCTTGTTATTTTTTTTTAAAAAAAATTATCATAAAAATATCTATTTTAATTCCTTTTAGTACTTAATTAAACCAATTAAAATATCTATTTACTAGGTGGATGAAAGAATATGTGCTCCAATTCCTCTCAAATGCAAATGAACTAGCAACCTATGAAAACAAAGTAAACAATTAAAGTTATACATTATAAAAAATAAAAAATAAAACTACAAATGAAACTAAGTTGAAAGTTGATTGCAGGAGGTTACAGGTGTTGGAAGAAATTGCCATGGAAGTACTACCAATTATGAACATCCTTTAAGAACCTATCTCAAAGAGCCTCAATACTTTGACCATTTGAGTGTACAAAATCAATGAACTCACTCATGACTATATCTTGCAATTCAATTTCAAAGAAGAGTCTACAAAATGCTGCCTTGTAGCCTTCAACCACTTCAAAATCTCTATATGGGGGTAGCCTTCCTAGCACAGAAAGAATCTTAGCACTATAGTATTTTGGAGTCAATGCAAAGGCAAGAAAATGTAATGAGGTGGTCATTTTGTTCCATCTTTCTTCAACAATTGCATACACTTGTTTGAAGAAAGTCTCTTTGGGGTCTTGCTCTTTCACATTTATGGTGCTCATTCATCTTCTCAATCATTGAGTTGATGCCATCATATATCTCTCCAATGCAAGGCTTGTCCATGTCAATATAGTGAGTAATGCTCAAAATGGGCTCGATAAAACTAAGGAGATACTCTACACGTTCCCACCATGAATCATCTAATATCATTTGCTTACTTTGGTTGCCCTATTAGAGATGCTTTGCCTCCATATGGACCAATTTTGGCTAATCACCGTGCTAGAAAATGCCTCTCTAACTTTCATAAGTCATCTCAAGACAATTTTGTTAGAGTCGTAAAGGAAAAAGTTAAAAACAAACTTTAAAGAAGAATTAGAATACACAATCAAACTATGAAAATGTAAAATGTTATACTACTTCACTTACCTTCAATAGCTCCAACTTTAAAAATGATGTAAAAATGTGTAAATGTAAACAAATCTGAACAGGACTAGATCCTAAGGCTAAGAATAAACTAAGAAGGTCTAAGATACTGATTAATAAATTCTAAGACAAATGCGAATTTCTGAGTTCTTCCTTTT
Source organism: Sequoia sempervirens (assembly GCA_007258455.2). NCBI lineage: Eukaryota > Viridiplantae > Streptophyta > Pinopsida > Cupressales > Cupressaceae > Sequoia > Sequoia sempervirens. The sequence goes on from VDFB02042962.1 coordinate 49,429, forward strand.
ATTGCAAATGAACTGAATGCAAAACATTAATAATTTCGATGTCTGCATATTCAAATTGGAATCAACTTTTATATGATACGAGATCCGCCTTCAAGAGATGCGTCTCTTGAGAAGACGTGTCTCCACACGTGGAGGCACGTCTGCTCAAGAGACGTGTCCCTTAGGGCACGGATTCTTCTCATAACTAATGTTTATTCGGTTTAACAAATAGACACACCTTTATGCAAGGCAGATGTGTTATAATAATTATAATAATCCCGAATTTAAACACTACGAATTCAGAGCATCAGATAATTACGATTTTATGCAAGCATTATAAAATTCGATCATATTACTTATTTCTGGAAACATGAAGAACTTCAGATCTTATATAAGCGATGATGATGCTTTATAGCAATCATCGCTTATATCTGACCTAAGCTACAATTCATCAACACTCCCTCTTAGCTAGGGAAGATATTTCAAATCAAATAAGTGGAGATATCACCTTTACACGTGATATCGAAGATATGATATGTTTTCTCAAAGTTTGTCAAGTCACATGACATTCTTCATAACACATCTTCATTATGGTATGTGCACTGACATCAAGTCACATGATGTCTTTCATAATTCATGGCATATCCATGGATATAAATATCCACCATGATTATCTCTTGAGGATCACAATGATCTACAAAATGATATCACGTCCCATGATATCAACCAAAGTGTCCAAGAGATACTACCATGACATATCTAGAGATATCAAGTCACATGACATCTATCATGATAGTTTTCATTGTAGACTCGTCACTTTACAATGTCAAATACAAGTGTTCATTATTAGAAAGATCGTCACCTTTCAATAATGTACACAGGGGAAGTAGGCCCATAAAGTCATGGAGTCACACGCATGACAAAAGTGTTTTACACATTAAAACATCTTTATATATATATATAGTACAATTTATAAACAATTTGTATTTCAAACATAAATAACAAATTACATTTCAACCATACCAAGTTTCTTCCTGAAGTGCTCCACCTTGATTCGGGAGAGAGGCTTGGTGAGAATGTCTGCAGTTTGATCATTTGTACTGATATACTCCAACTGAATTACTTTCTTTTCCACCATATCTCTTACATAATGATAGGGGATCTCAATGTGCTTCGATCTATCATGAAAGACAGGATTTACAGAGAGTTTGATGCAACTCTGATTATCACAATGAATAATTGTAGGATTCAAGGGTTCACCGAAGAGTCCCACAAGCAATTTACGAAGCCAAACTGCTTCTCTTGCACCCATAGAGGCTGCAATGTATTCAGCTTCTGTTGAGCTCTGTGCAACTGAAGATTGTTTTCTGCAAATCCAAGAGATCATAGCAGATCCTAAACTGAAGCAACATCCTGATGTGCTTTTTCGATCGGTTATACTTCCAGCCCAATCTGAATCAGAGTACCCATGAAGATCTAGTTGATCATTCTTGTAAAGAAGACCATATCCAATAGTGCCTTGAAGGTATCTCAAAATATGTTTCACAGCCATTAAGTGAATTTCCTTTGGCTCACACATGAATTGGCTGAGAACATTCACAGCATAGCAAATATCAGGTCTGGTGTTAACCAGATACATCAAGGATCCAATCATCTGTCTGTAAAGTGTTGGATCTGCACACTTGGATTCTACTGCTGCTTCTTTCAATTTTAAAATGTGAAGGTTGGTTTCCATAGGTGTAGACATCGGTCTACAATCCAACATTCCAAATTTTTTCAGAATGTCAATAGTATACTTCCCTTGGTTTAGTATAATGCCCTTTGATTTCTGCCATACTTCTAAACCTAGAAAGTAGTGTAGAATGCCCAAGTCTTTCATGTCAAATTCATAAATTAGATCTTGCTTCCCTTGAGCAATGAGGTGATCTTCTCCTGTTATCAGCAGGTCATCAACATATAAAATAATTATTAGCATATCACCTTTGATTACCTTGAAGTAGAGATTGGAGTCGGCCTCATTTTGGAAAATCCTATTTCCAAGAGATAGCTGTCAATTCTTTCATACTAGACCCTGGGAGCCTGTTTAAGTCCATAAAGAGCTTTCTTCAGTCTGCATACATGTGTATCAGGTTTATGTATCACAAAACCTTCAGGCTGTTTCAGATAGACTTCCTCTTCAATGGTTCCATTCAGGAAGGCAGTCTTCACATCCATTTGATGGATCTTCCAGCCTTTAGCTGCTGCAATGGCTAACACTGCTCTCACTGATGTGTAACGGGCAACAGGTGCAAATGTTTCTTCGTAATCAATGCCTTCCTTTTGAGAAAAACCTCTTGCCACAAAACGTGCTTTATGTTTTTCTATACTACCATCAGCAGCATGCTTGATTTTGAAGAGCCATTTGGAAGAGACAATAGATTTCCCTTTTGGTCTAGGCACAACATCCCATACATCATTCTTCAGAATGGACTGATATTCCTCCGTCATTGCATCTTTCCATGCTTGATGTCTGAAGGCTTCTGAAACACTGACAGGTTCGGAGTTTATGATATCGTTCATGAGAGCAACATAGCTAGAGAAACGTTTGGGTCTTTTGCTCTCCCTGAACGTTCCTTTGGGTGCTGCATGATTCTCTGCTTCTTTGATCATCTTCTTGGCCCAAAGTGGTCTCTTTCTGCCATTGATATCTGTATTCACATTTGAAGTGGAAGGAAGTTCAGGTGACATTTCTTCTGTATGCTCCCTCTGAATCTCAGGAGCAAGTTCCATTTCAGATACACTAGGGGAAAAAGATTCAGTCTCACTAGAACTTCTTGCCCTCTTAACTGCAATGTCTTCTTCAAAGATGACATCTCTGCTCAATTCAATTTGATCTTGACCGGGTATGAATATTCTGAAGGCTTTGGAGGTTTCACTATATCCCATAAATATCCCTTGCTTTTTGGAAGGTTCAAGTTTGAATCTCTTCTCCTTGGGCACATGAATATAGACAGGACAACCAAAAATCCTAAAGTGACTAATATCAGGTTTTATGCCAGTGAAGGCTTCTTCAGGAGTTTTGTTGTCAAGATGAGAATGAGGACATCTATTTTGGATGTAGACAGCAGTCCTAGAGGCTTCAGCCCAGAAGGAGGTTTCAATGTTTTGATCAAGCAACATTGCTTTGGCAGCTTCTACAATGGTTCTATTTTTTCTTTCAACAACCCCATTTTGTTGAGGGTTGTAAGCCACTGTGAACTCCCTCTTAATTCCAGCACTCATGCAGAATTCCTTAAAAGCTTCAGAGGTGTATTCTTTCCCATTGTCTGTCCTTAAGGTTTTTATTTTCTTCCCGAAGAAGTTTTCTGTAAGTGCTTTGAACTCTTTGAACCTTTTGAGGATTTCTAATGACTCTTTACACTTAAGGAAATAGATCCAGGTTTTCCTAGAGAAGTCATCTATGAATATGACATAGTAAAGAAATCCTGCTTTAGAAGGTACAGACATAGGTCCACATAAGTCGGAGTGAACCAGATCTAACACATTAAGAGTTTTGCTCAAACTAGTGGGAAAGGATCCCTTTGAATTCTTTCCTAAGGCACAACCTTTACAATTTCCTTCATGAGATGATTTTAACTTAGGTAACCCTGTAACAAGTTTTTCCATAGAAGGTAGGGCACGGAAATGAAGGTGTCCTAATCTTCTATGCCAGATTTCATTTGAATCAAAGGTGTTAAGGGTAAGGGCTTGATTGACTTCAATGCAAAGTTTGTAAAGGTACCCTTGTCTCATACCTATGGTTTGGGCTTTCTTGATTGTTGAGTTTTTAGGCCATGCTAGAACTTTCCCATCCATGAAGGTAACTCTATAACCATTGTCTTCAAGTGCGGAGATGGATATGAGATTCCTCTTTATACCAGGTACAAATAAGACTCCAGTGAGTTGAAGGGAGAGACCAGATTTCAATGTAATGGAGCAAGTTCCAACCCCTTTTACTTGATGTGTAGAGTCATCCCCAATTGTAACATCTTCATCAGACTCTTCAGACATAGTGTCAAGGTGTTCTCTAAACCCTGTGATGTGCCTCGAAGAACCACTATCAATTACCCAGTTGTTGAAATTGTTAGATACTTGACTAGATAATGCTGAATAGAACACAAAGTTCTCAGATTCATGATCTGAATTTGACTTTCCTACTTTAGCAAAGGATGCTTGTTGCTTTGTTCTGTCAGGGCATTTCATTGCATAGTGGCCATATTGATCACACCTAAAGCACTGGACTTGAGAAATGTCTTTCTTCTTAGAGGATCCCTTTCCATTGGGATTTCTCTTTCTTTTAAAAGATCCTTTCTTGTAGGTGTTTTTCTTATTTCTTTTATTAGACGATGTGTACAGTGCATGAATATCCTCATCTAAGTTTTTCTGTTTGTTTTCTTTTGAGGAGAGCCTTGTTTCTTCTTGAAGGCAGTCAGTTCTAAGCTTGTCAAACTTAGGGAGTTTGGATCTTGCACTTATTCCTTGAACAAAAGACTCCCATGAGTTTGGTAGGCCACCTAGTGCAATTAGGGTTAATTCTTTGCTATCAATCTGATATCCAATTGTGGATAGTTGATCTCTTAGTTCAGTAATCCTCATAAAATATGCATTAATGGACTCTCCTTTGTTTATTTGAGCATTGTTGATTTGCCTTTTTAAAGCAAGAGTCCTGCATGTGTTGTTAATCTCATAAGTTTTCTCAAGAGATTTGAACATGTGGTATGCAGTTTCATGTTTTGCTAGGATGGGCACTATGTGATCCCTAATTGCATCTACTAGGATTTTCATGGCCTTTTCATTGTTTTCTGTCCATTGAGTTTTCTCAGTTTCAGACTTTGGTTCCTCCAAGTTTTCTTTCACAATTTGTTGTACCCCAAATAAATTTTTTGGCATTCTGTGTAAATTGAGCTAAATCTTGTTAAAATGCCATGAAAGGTCTGTTTTAGGTCAAACCAATCATAGAATCTTGGTGGGTTTCTGTCAAGGAACACATGTACAAAATTCTGAAAAATTGAAAATTAGGGTTTTTTCCCCTATTTTCAGGGACATCCCCCGAAAATAGGACCTTCCCAGAAATGATCGAAAATGATTTTGATAGGCTTAAAGGGCTTCACGATCACATTGGTCAAGTCAGAATCATCAAAAGACACGTTTTACTCTGGTGGGTCTATTTCTCTTTTTCAGGAACGAAGTTAGGAGCTCCATAGCCATTAATGGCAGATTGGCCAGTACCAGGCGCTAAAAGCTAAGCTTCAAAAGCTTCAACGATACAACCATGGCGGAAAAGGTCGAAAAAGATGCTGTTTGACGAAGGAGATTCCTGAAAACGAAAAAGGTCAAAATTTGACTAACTCTTGAGATGTTACGAAAGGGGAGATTGCTCACATGTTGAAAAGGCGCCTTCTTCAAGCAGGGGCGCCCATGGTCTTTGAAGGTCAAACAAAGTCAGTAAGATCATCCGAAGCAGTCATTCTCAACGTTTGGTTGCTGGCTCAACAGTGAAACAAACATCCAGATCATCTGATGGATAGATCATAAGCAGCTGCTGACAAAGCAAAAAGAGGCAGTTAAGGAATTATCAGGAAATCACAGGTAAACGACAAAGTTGCAGGAAAAAGAGCCTTTTCAAAGCAAAGGCGCCCTTTCTTTTGGACTTCCAGATGCTGACCAATGACAAAGGGCTTCCTTTGATGACCTTCTCAGCTCAAGCAAATCTCGGAAACGCAACTGCAAGCATCAATACCTGATAGAGCAGTCAACGGATAATCTGGATCAAAGTAGGCAACTTGTCAGACGAAAATAATCAAGCTAAAAGGCAAAAGCGCCCTTTTCAAGGAGGGGCGCCCTTGGATAAAGGAACCCTAATTTGAGATCCAGATTTCCCGAAGACAGTCATTCTTAGCAGAACAGAGCTGGGTACCCGATGAAACGTCATGTGAAAACATCTGACTCTCCGATCAACGAGAAATCCAGTTCAAGGCACGAGAGGTCATTTCAAATAAGTTGAAGAACGAAGACTGAAAAATCACTAAGGCATTGGCAAAAGCGCCCTTTCTTGGGAAAGGCGCCCAGTCTTTTGGAGCCCTTAACTCAGCTTTTTATCATTCAGTCTCCCAGGCACTTCTTTCCAGTATGGATTCAGCTCCGCAGTGAATGTGTCCGTGACGTCTCAAGATCAACAGACAACGCCAGATTCAGGATCAAACAGGGGGTTTTCAGGAGAGAAAATACCAAAAAACTTGCAAAATATGAAAAGGGACGCCTAAAAAAGGTCAAAGGTCATTTGTTGACTAAAGTCACAAGCTTTTTGAGTTAAAGTTGGCTAAAACGCTCCACGATTGGTGGAAATCACCTTTTTAACTTCAGATCAAACTCAAATCACCTTTTGAGCTTGTGTTAGGTCCCCAAATTTGTGGATCTGAAGCCCAAACATATATATTCAAGGAGATGGCGTCCATTTCATTATTTCATTGCAGGTTGAAAGACAAAAAACAGCCACAAAGCTCTCAAAGGACGCCATTGAAGATCTGAAAGAGGTTTTCGTCCGTTCTTCATTTTTATTGCAGATCTGAAGCAGGAAAGGGTTGCTATTTTTGAGGATTGGACCAGAGACAGATTTTTTCAAGAAGATCATATAAAACTTCCAATCCATCTTCTGTCTTTTTCCTCTCTTCTTGTCTTAGGTTTTCTTGCATCTGACAGAAAAAGCAACAGGCTACATCAGATCAGATCACCTGGGTAGATTCAGCATCATTTTCCAGAGAAACCCATCTCAACAAATTTTACAAAATCAGCAAACTTGCTGCCCCTATTTTTGGGGGTTTTTCCGAAAAAGTTTCAGAATCCAAATTCTGAGGAGCTGGGTTTGTTCAGCATTGAAGCACGAACAAAACCTATGTGCCGTGATTTTTCCGTTTAAAAATACTTCTAAGATGCCATTTTTTAAGGGTTCAAAAATCATCTCAACTAGGTCAAGCTTTTACAACACCTTCAAGTTTCTTCAGGATGCAAGACTCTGTGTGCAATTACGGTGACCAAGACGGGTCTTATCTATGATTAATAATTAAAATCAGCTTTGACACAAATTACACCTGCGCAACCAGTACGCATTTGGAGCAAAGAAGGCATGAATCAAATAACATTGCAAGACATTATCGAAGAACTGATTATGTAAAGCCGTGACTAATTCCCATCACACTACAAAGCGTAGAGCTCGTAATCGCTTGTATCAAGCATTACAACCCTACCACCAGAGAAATCAGAGCAGCAGATGGAAGAATTGTTTGCAGTTTAAAGCCTCAGGATATCGAAAGATGTTTTGATATTCCCTCACATCATAACAGCAAAGTCATATCATTGACGGAATGTGAGAAAGCTTTTGAGACGGCCAAGGACAAATGTCAAAGGATAATGGCCGAAAAATGGCTAAAAGTGACAAAGGCAAGCTTGCCTAAGTTGTTGGGGCGAGGAGAATGTAAAGACGAGTACGCAGTGTTAATCACTCTACTCAACAGAGTCACTGGAGAAGAAGATGGTCGTCAATTCCAGCCATGGATGTACTATGTCATCGCTAAAATCATTGGCAGGAGGGAATACCATGACTGGGCCACTTTGATCAGTGACACACTCCACCGACAAATCCCTGGGTATCTGGAAGCTCATAGGTTCCACATGTGCTCCTACCTGGTATACTTGATAGCCTTCCAAGGCGATTTCAGGTTATTGAACAATGTGGGAACCTTAGGTGTGCAGAAGGTTCACGAGTTTTTCACACGCCTTGAGTTTACTCAAGCGGAAAGACACTTCAAGAAGACAAGTGATCACTTCACCATGCACATAGTTCGTGAGCTTAACCATGAAATGCACGTGCGTATTTCACAGACAGCCAGAGAGGCAATGGCGGATTGGGCAGATTGGTTCATCCAATTTCCTACATTCTCCTACATACGCGTGTATGGCTACATTGGCCACCCCGCCATGCTACCAAGACACCCTTCAGATAGGGTAGTTTTCATGGAGTTCCTGAGACAGTTGTCCGAGGTTCATATCCACTTGCGCTTGAAGAGGAAGACAGCTGTTAACTTTCCCGTTGAAATGGGACTATATAGATGTGGATTCGCGGCGGATGCAAAGATGATGGGTCAAGAAACAAGGAGGTTTAACCTCAAATATCTCATTGATAGAAGATCTTATGATCCCAGAGGACTCTATGTAGCACACCTTGAGCAACACTCGTCACATAAGTCTTCTATGGAAGATTATTGGGTGAATTGTAAAGACGAGTATGAAGTGCGAAGAAGGAACTACAGCAGATTCAAACTCCCACAAATTGCTGATTTCATGTCAGCAGACATTGAGGGCCTGTCAGATGATGAAGGGGAAGTCATTCTCCCCACATTCTTCGCAGATTCAGTTGACTCCCAACCGCTCCCGAGAGTGGATTGGTATGCCAAAGAGGATACATCTATAGAAGAAAGAACGAGTAGAGTGGTTAGAAATAGCCAACTCTATCTCGACAGCAACAAATCAAGGAAGGTGGATACCAGCCGCAATCGAAGCCGCCATTGTGTCTGGGCCTACACTCACCTTCCACTTCACAAGAAGGAAACCCAGACAAAAGTTAATGGTGCAATCCTCCCAAGCGGGATGAGGATGTCGTAAAACCTAGGAACACGAGGGACACCAAAGGGAGAAAGCCACATAGTCCCAAATAATCACTGCATTACGCTCTGCAATTAAAGAGTAGAGATCAAGCACTCTCGGACATTCAAATTAAGTTATCACAGAGAACCAAAGAAGAAGAAGTTGTTGAAGAACCAAAGGGTCGTGGAGCCAAACGGCGAGGTAAAGCAATGCAAGAGTAGCCAAAGCAGCTATAAAATGGTGCCCTGCTATGAAACGAGTCACAACATCACCAGGTGATTACAATTACTGTGTCCTCATCGACTTGATTCGGCTAATCGAGACATTGTTCTGAAGACAGCCTCACACATTCATGCTCATGGGCTCCCCACGTCCTCCTAGTGAAGTTCTTCACGAGATTCTATTTGGCTTTGAAGGTTTCTAGGAAGGAAGAACCTCTATATGGAGCTTTGACTCTTTATTCACCCCACCTAATGTCCCTCCCAAGACTACTTCTACGAAGAAGCAAAGAAGCCAAGTTCACATAGAAAGGAATGCAGAGTGTGAAATCATCATATAAACTGCCGCCCCACCAGTAGAGAAAAGCATACACGAGGTTCAAGTAGAAGACTACACTTTGTCTCAACTTAACCTCGGGAAGACTACACGACAGGTGGAGGCGGACCTTCTCGGAATAGCTTCAGGTGAGCGCACAAGAAAGGATGGCCAAGGATGGTAAAGAAAAGGCAGCCTTAAAGGCTGAAAATCAGAAACTGAGGTCTTACATCACCAGCTTGATACATGGCACACCCAACGTCTCAGCCCTACCGGCAGGACTACTAGATCTCCCCGCCGAACAAAATCATCGGCAATTGTTAACATTCGGCAAACACTTGAGAAATCAGGTGGAAGAGTTTGTTCTCAAGGGTAGATGCGTACTGGCAAACCTATACCAGTTACGGGATAGAGCACATGAACTTCGTGTGGAGATCCAGCAGTCAGAACAGAAGATTGCAGAAAAGAGGCTCGAAGACGAAAGTACAATTGCAGATTTGCAATTAGCTTATCAATCAGTATACTCTGAGGAAAACAAGCAACATCTGTTTGCTTGGAAGGAACAATTGGCGTACAAGGTGAAAGCCTACGACGCTCATTCAGTAGAGTTGATTGAATACAGAAGGGTGGTTGCCACTATTATCAACTTCGCAAGAATGTTGGTAATATCTTTCCCTTGCATGGAATATCAGCGTGAGGGAGGAGAATACGTCGAGTTGGTGACTGTACAGAACCAATTCAGGGATGTCATCCGCAGCACCTTTCTTGACGATCCAGAGGGTTGTAAGCTGGCTAAGGTAGCAGCTTTATCGACCAAGTTAGAAGAGGCAGCATCTCAATGCATTGACTTCGGAAATCAGCTCACAACGGGTGAGGTCATGCTCCGACGCCACGTCATCATCCTACGGAGCATTAACTCCCCAGAAGCTGATGAGGTCAATCAATGGATTGAGACACTGTTGATTAATGGCGAGCTATAAATGCACCAGAGAAGGACGCCATACACACTCCAAGTGGCATTCATGAGACTTGAGTTGACTTGATGCTTCTTTCCAAGTCAACTCGAGATGCTATTAAATGTAGTTGGAGTTAACTTGATGCTTCTTTCCAAGTTTAACTCCACTTTCCTTAAATCATGCATTGTCAGATCCCACTAATTAAGGATGTCTAATTGACTTCCATGATTTGTGGATCTTAGATCTCCACTAAATGTGGATGTCTATTTTGGAGGGAGACTTTACATTTAAGTTCACCTTTAGTTTGCTTTCAGTCAACTGAAGTAGTTTCCAGTTGACTCTTTGTTGACTTTCAGTTAACTGAAGTAGCTTTCCAGTTAACTGCTTGTTCCCCCTATTTAGGAATAAATCTTGCTAATTGATTGGCAAGAACTCATTGTTAACTCAAGGAGATTTTGGGGTTGCCCACTCCTTTGAGTCCTATAAATAAGAGCCTTGGGCTCATTATTTGTTTAACCTTTACTTGCTATGCAAAATTGCTGCGCCATTGTTGCCAACACTTTGAAAGCGAATATTTGTTCACTCTTGGATGAGAGTTCGTTGGATGATTGTAATTGTGCATGATTTCGTGCCTTTGCTTTCCCAACTTTTGTAGTTCGTTGATAAAGCATTGAAGAAGAATATCAGAAGGCGCTTGCATTTTGATCATCTTATTTGAGTTATGTCTACGTCCTGTGTTTAATAGCTTGTTGTCTCATTTCCCTCCTCGGATAGGAGTCCCTCCTCCTTGGATATTTGTTATTGACAGTTGTCGTTTGATGTTGTTTAATGTATTGACTTCCAAGCTATACTTCGGATAGGAGTCCCTCCTCCTTAGCAAGCTCGTTGGCCAAGGCATCGTGATTTGTTGTTTCTAGTAAACTATTTCTTAAGCTCATACCTCGGATAGGAGTCCCTCCTCCTTGGCAGATCTCGGATCTAGTTTACCGTGCAGAGTGTTTGCTTGTACCAACCTTATCCCGGTGTATACCCGAGAGTTCAGAGCCTCGGTCATATCCTCTGGAGGCGAAAAATTCAAGTGATCCAACCATTCCATTCCGCTCCTTTACCCTCATGCTCGTTCATCTTGAAGGTATTGGATAGATAAAAGCTAAGTTAGTCGTGTTAAGATCTGCAGAAACCAGAGAAAAGCAGCTACGGCGCATTGTGTTTGTGCACCCTTGTGTCTGGCTTGAAGCATAAAAGATAGGAACTTAGTTAAACATTTCCCTTCCCTACGCATTGCTCCCAGCAGAGAGGGACTTCTCCTCTTTAAATAACGAAGAAGTGTTGCAAAACATTTGAAATAGCTGAACGTTTACAATCAGCACTCCAGAGGTGCTAATTTAAACGCCAACACAATTGAATCTAATTTATTCTCTCTAAGGATCATCATGATTCTAAATTTCCATGATGTGAAATTGTCTGCTCCTGCAAGGCGATCTTCAAATCTGATCACGCTTGACATTATGAAGAATGTGAAGTAAATTTGATTTTGGAAAATACAATTTTTTTTTTCCTTGAGCAGATTGGTATTCAGATTTGATTTGGATTCACACGACTTGGCTCTGATACCATGTAATTGTAAACAAATCTGAACAGGACTAGATCCTAAGGCTAAGAATAAACTAAGAAGGTCTAAGATACTGATTAATAAATTCTAAGACAAATGCGAATTTATGAGTTCTTCCTTTTATTGCAAAATGAACTGAATGCAGAACATTAATGATTTCGATGTCTGCATATTCAAATTGGAATCAACTTTTATATGATACGAGATCCGCCTTCAAGAGATGCGTCTCTTGAGAAGATGTGTCTCCACACGTGGAGGCACGTCTGCTCAAGAGACGTGTTCCTTAGGGCGCGGATTCTTCTCATAACTAATGTTTATTCGGTTTAACAAATAGACACACCTTTATGCAAGGCAGATGTGTTATAATAATTATAATAATCCCGAATTTAAACACTGCGAATTCAGAGCATCAGATAATTACGATTTTATGCAAGCATTATAAAATTCGATCATATTACTTATTTCTGGAAACATGAAGAGCTTCAGATCTTATATAAGCGATGATGATGCTTTATAGCAATCATCGCTTATATGTGACCTAAGCTACAATTCATCAACATTTCCTCTTTGCTTTCAGGAAATTTTCCCTAGTTTCTACATGATATTTGGGACTTTTTCGGGAAAGCTGGCGCAGGGGATCATTTGGCTAGAATTTGTAGAGTTACTTTCTTGCTGGCATGGTATGGAGTGATTTTCGACTTGTGGTTTTTGTGGGCCCAAACATCAAGAAAATTAACTTTTGCCAATGGTTCTTGAAAATTTGGAATGGTAGTATTAGGATTAGTGATATAAATCTCCCCCAAGGCAGGTGGCTCAAACAACTTGAGCTTACTCACATTGATGACATTATGGATGCCAAGCTACAGTAGAAGATCAAGTCTGAGGAATTAGGTCCAATTTTGCTTGGAGAATGGTTTGAGATCCATATTTGATAGCCTTCAACTTTTGATGTTGTTTTCTGTGAAACCCATTGTAATGTCCTTGCGCATCGAGTGGGATGGCCCCACCTTCAGCTCGTGCCCCGGGGTTTGCGTAATTGGGGGGTGGTCCCCGCCCTCGAATGCTCCGGTAGTATGTCATGGTAGATGTGCCCCACACGCCACTCTTAATGCCTGGGTGCTGCCCTTACCACTAGGCTGGTCTTTTGGTGTAGTGGTTGGGCCTTAGTGATATTAGAGCTGAGGTCTTGAGGTTGAGACTCTCGGGGGTGAGCGGACTGTAATGTCCTTGTGCGTCAAGTGGGATGGCCCCACCTTCGGCTTGTGCTCTGGGGTCTGCGTAATTGAGGGGTGGTCCTCGCCCTCGGATGCTCCGGTGGTATGTCGTGGGAGATGTGCCCCACAAGCCACTCTTAACACCATTCTCCTGCAAGGAAAATGGAGCCGACGTGATTTTTTTTAAAACCCTAGCAATTTTTCCTTTATTTTTCTCATATTTTAACACATTCGGCATCCCAATGCGCTCACATTTGCTGTTGTGCCTTTAGAATGTCGCACAACTATGTATTTAATAAGGTTTTCACAAGTATTTTAGGGTTTCATGTTTGGAGAGGTTTTTTTCCTGTTTCCAATGTGATTTTTTTAATATTTTAATGCGATTTTAACACGGAAAAAATGTTGACTTCGACTTAAAATCGTTGACCAAATAATCATGATTTTTTGGGGGAAAATTTGCCTACCCTCCCGATTTTTTCAAAATCGCGATTAATAGCAATTTTTTGCAGATTTCTGCTTCTATAGTTGAAACTACCATGGGACCTCCATTAGAAAGGCCACGAAGGACTATCTCCTTCCCATTAGATTTGAACTTCAGCTCCATAGTTTGATAATTTTGTGTTTATTCTCCAAGTGAGTGCAGCCATTGCACTCCTAGGACCACCTTTGTGTCACCTATGCCAATTACATAGAAATCATCCCTCATCTTACGACTACTAAGAGTCAAACCCAACTGTTGAATCCTTCGATTGCAGGGTAGAGTGTAGCCATCAGCCACTATGACATTAAACCCTTCAAATCTTCAGTCTTCAATCCCATCTTAGCCACCAACCTCTCATCAATAAAATTGTGAGTAGCCCCACTATCAATCAAAACAGTTACCCACTGCCCCTGTAAAACTCCTTTAACCCGAAATGAATGATACCTTGGTGCCCCTGATAGCGCTGCAAGTGTTCCACCTGGATGCCCCTCCTCTTTAGTTTTGTGCTCATCCTCAATCACTGCCAACTCTGGATCAGCGACTTCATCCTCAAAATCCTCATCTGAAACTACCCAATGTAGTGTATAGCCCTTCCCCAAACAACAATGACCCAACTGCCATGGCTCCCTATATGTGAAACATAACTTCCTCCTTTGGAGCTCATTCTTAGGTATGTCCGATTGGCTGGGCTTGGGTGGTACTGTCCTTGGTGAGGGAATGTCTCTTTGAGGAAACTTCCTGGGCACAATAGCTAAGTTACCGATTCGTTTTTGGATTCAGGTACGGGTATGAGAATCCAGTACGGAATTCGTTCAAAATTTTTTTTGGGGTTGGGTATGTTAGTACAAAAACATATAAAAATCAGAAATATATACATATTTGCAGCAGTAATTAAGTTCTGAATACACCACCATATTAATAGTGTTTGAGCTAATTATATTACACCATAATAATTTGAGCTAATTATATTACAATATAATAATTTGATAATAAAATACCTAGCCATTTGCAAGATTATCAAACAGTATATTTGCATACTCCAACATTATATGTTACTGTATGCATTACATAGCATTGAGAAGTATTCCAAGGATTGTTTAGTAGCATAGTGAAATAAAAATGAAAGAGAAAACCTAAGAGCCCATTGTAATACCTGAATATAACAACACAATCTTTTGCCTTTTTAAACCTGCTTGCCAATGGTAGTAAACACACCAAAAATCAATATGTATATTTCCCTCAATATACAGCCTCTAAAAAGCAGCCCGATCAAAAGAAGAAAATAATTTAAAAAATTGAAAAAAGTTGGGTTTTTTATGGGAGGATTGCCTAGGTTCATTGGTGTTTGACAGTACCTTGGAGGGTGCCATAGGTCTTTCAAATCATAATCACAACTGTGTTTGAATCAGACCCAATTCTGGCTAGGTTTTCTGACGAACTGGTAAATTAGGTATTTACTTCTTAAAATTTTATTATCAAATTATTAAGTTCAAATGGCTAGGTTTTTTATTATCAAATTATTAAGTTTAGAATACACCACCTGTTTGATGTGTTTGGAGGCAAAGATTAGGGTTGAAATAAATATTTTAATATTTAGAAGTCAACTTTAGTAAAAAAAATATTTAAAATTGCAAAAAAAGGCACTTTTTCCGTGGCCTGGGCGTTCACGTGTCTGGATTCGCGTCGGATTCGGTCTGGGCGTATCCTGGATGAATCCATAGAGGCTGGTCGTACCCTAGTTGTATCCGCAGGTGGAAATTCAAATCCTGGCCGAATTTGAACTGTTTCGAATCCGAATCATACCGTATCGTATCCGGAGGCTTCCAGGGATGAATCAGTAACTTAGCACAATAGGAAGTGCCTTGTTGGAGTATGATTTGTCTTTAGCTACTGAATCTTCCAAGTTCAAGGCTCTCCTAATGGCATCTTGTAGTGAGTTAGGATCAAATGCCCTCACCAATCCCTTGAGGGTTTCGGATAGGCCTTCAACAAAGAGGACTATGAGTCTTTTTTCCATCACATTGGGTACCAACTGCAAGTCTCTCAAACTCAGCAACATAATTCTCTAACTTACCATCTTGCCTCAGCTATGCTAATTCCTGGAAATGGATTTTTGGATCTTTCCTATCAAATCTCTCTGTCAATCTCTAACTGAAATCTTCCAATGTTGGGATGGATTCAAGCCCTTGTGTTACCATACCATTATACCACCATTCATGGGCCAAGCCCTCAATATGCAAGGTGGCAAATTTGATGGCCTCCTCTTCATACATTGGATTCAAAGAAAAATATGTGTCTAATTTCTGCCTTGCTGAAGAACTCCCTGATTCCTAAACAACTGGAATGGTAATCTTACCTAAGCGATGTTGGATATCTTTCCTATCCTTATGCCTTCTCCTCCTATGCCCACTCCTTGTCTTCATGTCATGAAACTCCGTGAAGGTCAAATCTCTGCGAATGGCACTTAGAGCATGGTATTAGTTGTGTAGTCTAGCAATCTTATCCTCTTGCTCAGGAGGCATTTCTGATCCATTTTCTGCCTCTTTTCGAAGAATTTTGCTTTGAAAGTCTTTGCAGATGCTGCTGGTTTCACCACACCCAAGCTGCTTCCCTCAGCTCCTTTTGGCATAGCCTTACTAGCACTCAATTGTTGGTTCAAACCTCTCAACAACTGGACTGTTTCCACCAAGTTTCCCTCATGTTGGTTTGGAATTCTTCGGATTCCCTGACAAACTGCTGACCTTTGACTTCTTTGTCACCCATGGTCGCCTTCTTCTTTTCCCTAAGATGATACCCCAAATCCCTGTTGCTCATGAAAGGGTACACAGGCTGGTAGGAAGCCAAGCTCTGATACCACTGGAAGATGCCAAGCACAAAATGGACCACAACCACAAAGAATGAAGCTTAGGAAAATAACTAATCTGGAAATAACACAATCTTATTCCAGGTAGATATTGATTATGCAACACAGTAAACGATGGGGTGGTGATACATCCCCAAACTGAGTGGAACCCAAACAAAAGATAATGCTTATAAAATGATATTGATTCATAGCATAAGAACTAATTCAAAATTAAATTAACCACCGGCAGTATATCGATTACATCATGCAAGACAGTGGCATGTACGCACAGGAAATATATTGAATAACTCATAATTTACACAACACACACTACAACCCTCTGGCTTGACGATGACATGAATATAGCTAGCCAATTATGGAGCCACGACACCCTTCTGGAAATGGGCAACCCGATGACTACGACAATAATTCCAGTCGACACCTCCAAGTGGGTTTGAGCACTTGAAAATTGGTCAATTGGGTGATGAATGATGTTGCCGACGCCCTTTGTAGTGGCGCCTTCCTTCCCGAATATTGGACGTCTATTAGGAAAACCGATCAGTGAAGTCTTAGATTTGATAGTGATTGAAATTGAGTGCCACAAACTTCACGATCTTAGGATGATGGCGCTGTGTATAAGATTCAACTCCTTTGTAGGGGCATAGTTGAGCTTGATGCCTTAGCCTTCACTGGTTATTGTGGACGGGGTGTCTTATGGGTGGTGTGAGCCTGAGGCTCCGCCACCAACTAGTAATTCGGTCACACAACCCCTTGAATCACTCCTCTGCTTGCACTTGTAGTGGTAGGATGAAGATTAGAATTCGCAATGGTGATGGAGGGAGGACGGAACAAACAACCACAAGGTGAGGATTTTGTCCCACCTTGGTATGGAACTGTGGAGATTTTCATCTCCTAGGCTTCCAACAAATTGTTTGTCCAATCCATGATAAAACACAGCTCCTAGAGAAAGAACATAAATACCAACTTAAGGTGCCTTCCCAAATGGGTCAGCCAGATCCTTTTATTTATTATTATTATTAATAATATTTTAAATATAATAAATTCAGAGGCTGTGTTAAGAAACACTCTTTCCTGCCAAGAATTGAAATTGGGACTAGTCAAGGGTTGGGACATGACAGATTCAAGGACGAAAACCCTTAACTTCTCTTAGCAACTTAGTGGACAAAATCCCCGAACGTGGGTAGACATTAGAGACATTCATTGCTGCAAGTTTCAAGGAAGATTATAGCAGAAAAACCAAGATAAGGTCCATTCTCAGAATTATTCATAAAACTATAAAGCTGAATATTATAATAAAATTCATAATTTTATATAAAGTAATATTTATAATTAGTATACAATTATTATTCTGAGTTAGGATTATTGTTTAAGGCAATAATAGGAAATGTTCTAGAAAGGAACATTACACAGCATTGAACAAACCATCTACACTTGTTAATTGTTTCTGTTCTTGTTGCTATGTTGGTGTGACAATGACCTCCCCCATTACACTCTCTTTTGTCAGAGAACTAACCTTGAACAAACAGAAAGATTCACAAAACACATCAAGACCACATGATACATTTTTATCAAACATTGTACAAAATATAACAATCTGAAAATGAATATCAAAATATAATAATGTGCTTACCATGGTTTGAAAATTATTAAATTAACAGGAAATATTAACTGTTGGGTGGTGTGGTAAGGCCATACCATTAGGCTCTGATACCAAAGAATGTATCAATGGTTGAATAATCTAAAAGTATAGAATGTACAGAAAATTTCAGATAGGGGAAGGCCTGAATGTTATGCTCTGATACCAAGGATATGACTGTATTACGTAAGAGAAGCTTGTGTATATCATATTAGCATTCCACTTACTCAGTATTGACTTGGCAAATTGAAAGTTTAACCGGAATTCAATTACCTGGGATTGGCAAAAATTGGCAAACTAAAAAATGCTGAAATATTCATAAAAACAGGGGGGAACAAATTTAAAAAAAGTGCCCATAAATTGTTGAAAAAATTGTATGCAATTGAAAAAATGGCCAATAAATCACGATTTTTGGAGATTTTTGTGAAGAGCACAAAGATATACTCAGAGGGGGAGGGGGTGGACGGGGGATGGGGGTGAATCAGTATATCAACTAACTTTTTCCCTCTCAACTCTTATCAACTTCAAACTCTAATACAAATCAACTATGCAAGAATATCTCAATATGAACAAGTTGACACCAAGATTTTATGTGGAAACCCTTATGGGAGAAAACCACAGTACAAACAATGTACTTTATGAATTATATAAACTTTTACAATGAATGTAGGCACCAACCTACTTGAATCACCAAATAAGTAGTTTAGTAGGCACCAACCTACAAAGAGCACCAACCCTTAATCTTGATTTAGTAGGCACCAACCTACAAGGAGCAATAACCCCTAAAGCTGATTTAGTAGGCACCAACCTACAAGGAGTACCAACCCCTACCTGCCAAGCACCAACCTAGCAAAGATTATGATTTGAATGAATAGTGTTCCACCTTTAATGTTGCTTCTCCAACGAATGATGGACAATTTTGATCAAGAACTTATTTTTCAAATCTGACCCATCATCTGCACAATTTCTTTCTTTAAATGTGATTTAAACTTTGCTTCACAATTCCTTCATGAAATCTGCAAATATACACTTTTATATCTGTATAAGTCTCATCACACATATGATATATAACTGCTGCAAATTCTTCCTTTTTCTGTCCTTTATACAACTGAAAATCTGCTCCACAAATTCTCTCTAAATCTTAAAAGTATTTCTTTGATTATTTTGCATATATCCTTCTCTTAAATCTCCACATGAGACGCTGGTATAAGAATGATATTTTCTTTTACATATCACACTCTCACACTTCTTAATCTGCACTTTTAGATGATATTCATTGTCATGTCCCCCTTGCTGTCTTGTTTTACACAGC
>VDFB02042963.1:0-19715 GCA_007258455.2 Sequoia sempervirens
TATGTTTCTATCACCTTTGTTGTAGGTTGCATGTGTGTAGTATGAGGTTGTTGGCGCCATGTTTTTGTACCTACATGTTTCGTGGTGAACTTAAGATTGGATCTATGGAGTGTTGATGGTTTCATGTGTGTGTAGTAGAAAGATCATCAATGATAGTGTGGGTGGTGAGGAGTTAGTTTCTTTTTAGGCATCTCAATTACTTGGCGTAGACTAATTATATGCAATGGAGTTGCATATTTTTGTTTGTTGGAATTTGGCCATCATTGAGTATTGGTATGTTGAATACAAAAGATGCAAGGAGAAGAATAGTTGTGAAGGTCTTTTGAAGGCCTCATAAGAATGAGAAATTAATGGCTTTGGGTTTTGAAAAATGGAATGTTGTAGTGATAGTCTCTAATCATGGTTCAATGGGAGACTTTATGTAGGTACATGGTTGTGAAAAATTATCTTCTAGCTTAAAAATGGAAATTGTGATGTTATGGGAAGATTTTGTACACAATAGAAATTTTGGTAGGACATGGTTTTTAATATATCAACAAGATTTTTATCATGATGTGATGAGTATCTCTAAAACACTTTCAATGGGAGTTTGGTAGTGATATGTATCTTTTATTTTAACAAATGGTCATCTAGTATTGAGGATGTGAATAATTATATCATGCCTTAGTGGACTTTGGATCACAACTACAAATTTTTACATGGTTTAACTTTTTGAGTGGATCTATTAGTTGGAAGAAAATGATCGTTTATTATGAAGATGTAACTCATGGATCCATATTAGAATCCCTAGGGTCTACATTGATCATGCAATCGGAGCATTAGCTATGATTTGGTGTTAATGTTCTAGTGTTCAATATAATGATCATTTTGCCTTCGAGAATGATGCTCCTAGATATTACAGTTTGTGTCAATTATTGTTAGATAGATTGAGATGAGGATGGAGAAGGGATATAGATCTCCTAGGTGATTAAGATAAAATGTTGGAATGAGATAACTCACTCAACAAGTTTCAATAGGAATACTAAGGATCCAACACATTGGGCTATATGTGAGTTTAGAATAGACCTAGTTTTTAAATTTGTGTAAGTGCATGCATGTGGTTATGGAAATGTTTCATACAATCAACTCATGAAAAACTATTATTGAAAATGATAAATTATATTCTCTAAAAGAATATACAACTTGTTGGGACAAGGTGGTGCACAACCTGCATAGATATATATGATATATTGTAGAGTTGTGGTCCATGTCTATGGGGTGCCACACATTGGGATAGATCAATATATTCATATATTAAGTAATATCCTTTAATAGTTCCTCTCAAAGAGTTAATGTAGGAAAATATTTGTGTATCTTTTACACTTGGTATTGAAGCTTTGCCTATGAGTTTTGGTACTGGTAGTGTAAGTGAATTACCTTACAAAAAATTTAGAGAAACAATAATAAAACTCACTGGACCAACCAAGTAGTGTATCACCAAAATTTAAGGTTTAAACACTTATTGAATTGAACTATAGTTTTTTCCCTTCCATACCAAACCAAACATTTCAACATCTATTCACATCATAATCTTTAACAAGGATTTTTTCGCTCTATGTGCTTAACTACCCAAAGTCTTTTCTAAAAGTTTGTCTCCCCTAACTTTTATGTAAATAAAAAATATGAGAAAATATTAACACACCCTATGCATTGGTCTTACTTCTCTTCCATCACTAACTACCCAATCATGGCCTAATTTATGTCTTTAACTTATCCAAAATAGACATCTTGTATATAGCAAGCGCATAGGAACAAATTCACCCCTTCTCTTATTCAAAGCATAAGAATCTAAATATAAAATAGTGAAGACAAAAGTAAAATTCCAATTTGCAAGCAACATAAAATTAAAAAAACACAACAATAAAACACCAAGTGGAAACAACAAATACCTCAATCATAGTTTACAGTTGAAATTTGAATTTTGTATGAAATTTAGTACTCTCTTTCTCATTATCACTTGTTACCAAATGTATCTTCTTCCCCAATTTGATATTTTTGCACCATCCTTCACCCAAAACCACCTCTTTGTGTTCTTCCCTTATATTATGCAACTTCACTTTGTCATATTGGAATACCCCATTAGATTTGAGAGTAGACTTTTGTAACTCTCACAACTTGATCAATATTATTATTTGAGTTGTTACTATGAAGATTTTTTTTCGAATTCACTTTGAATTTGAAAAACTCTAATCTAGAAAGATGAAAACATTTTCAAGAGTTTTTAAAACTTTTTTAACTTTTTTAAAACCCTTGTACATACTTGTCAAATAAAATTAGTCAAAACTTCAAAACAATCTAAAATCAAAATACATACTCCTTAATTTTTCACTTACCCTTTGGAAAGCAGACTACAGATGCCTTCTCCATGTTTGCTTGTATTTTCCTCCTTTCAACAACAATAATGCTAATACCTTGTTTAAAATGTTTTTTATTTATATTTTTCAGTTCAAAGAAACATTATTATAAAGCAAAAAAAAATCGAAACAATTGTATATTATTTTGCTTCAAATAATCACATACATTTTTGAGTTGTTCATAGCATAAGTTGAGGTAGTATTCATTCATAACACAAAAGCCTAGACTAGAATATGATAGAAAACTAGGACAGCCCCTAGAAAAAAGAGATATGATTCTAAATAGCTGATTTTAGAAGTCAGCCAATTGAATTTATATAAGAAAGTCTTCTACTTAATTTACGCCGAAGGCGTATCCTTATTTGAGAGGGACGACCTCTTTTTTGTCATCAACGGTGGGCAACTCTCCACACGACCTGGCCAGCGATTGAAATGCTTGCTGCCATTGATCATCTTCTGCAGACGAAGTACAGATATCGTAGAATCCATTTATTACGCTGATCTTGTCCATCAGAATTTGATGTCCTAGTTTTTCTTACATTGGAAACCGCAGCGAAAGAAATGAATACGACAGCGTGCTCCATCCAATCAGGATGACAATCAAGGGTCTAAAATAGTTGTCAAGTACAAGGATGGCCCTCCAAGCAATCTCAACGCTTAACATCAAATCGCGACAACAGTAAATGAAGAGATTTTTCTGGGTAAGGAAGCAAAGATTTTTTCCTTATCCAAAGGTGAGGATGAAGAGACGCAGACGCACTTAGGCAGCAACACATAGACACGCAGTCTACGGCGAAGCTCACTAGATGCTTACATGCCCGACGTCCTCCGCTAACATTTTCTCTGCATTTTTCTATGCCAGATTTTATTACAGTTTGATCGGCATGTCTTCTGCTTCACTACAAAGCCCTTCACACAAATTGGATGTCCATGCTTCGTTCCAAAGCTCCCATTTAGGCAGAGCTAGAGAGGATCCTGGCAAAGCTAGTCACTCTGCGCTTTGTAGGCACATTGATAGGGTTGGGGTTTAAGGGAGCTCTCTCGAAAAAATGGTTCTCTGAACTTACTGTTATTATAAATGTATTGGTTCACTTTGTTGTCACGTCCTTTTTACAGAGTGCAAATGGCCAAAAAGTAAAACTTGTGACATACGATTGAAGATCCCAGTGCTCCTTTGCTTGTTTTACTCTTTTTGCTTGCTCTGTTCGCAATCTTTTCCTACTTGCCCCGCTGCTATCTCAGCCGTTGATCTATTTTCACCTTTTCTTCGGCTATTTTTTGCCGTTTTTGGCTGCTTTCCCCGTCGCTGTTGGTTTCCGCTTCTCCAAACTCTTCCTTGCTGTATTGCTCTTTCACTTATCCAAATGGTGAGCTATAGCCAGAAAATAAGGTTTCGATGAGGGTTTTGGAGTATGTTTATTAAAATGAAAATTACAGCCAATTTGTTTGATCTTCTCAAGACTGTACCCGTTATTTCTTCATAATTTGTATCTGTTATTTCTTTATAATTTGGCTTCATTTTAGAGGGCAAAGACATTTCTTTTAAATTCCTCTTTCATCTTTTCAATTCTCTTAGTCATCAATCCTAAAATATTTGCAATAGCTTCCATTACCGAATGTTAGGGTTTCTTATTTTCAATCATAGGGTTAGAGTTTTCCTGAATTATGCCCTAAATTATATTGAGTTTAATTATAATTATGAAAAACAAGAGAATTATATTATTTCATACTAGAGTTTACAAATTCAAAAGTTGAATATATTACTAAAACAAAATGTCTCAATTTATTCATAGAATTATAGGTATTTGCGAGAACACATACTTGAAATTTTGTTTTTGTGAATCAAACCTCTTAATCAAGCTAATTGTAAAGGTATTCGATGCATTCAATGCTCAAAAAATGGTCAGTATGTACTTATGGTGATGGTAGGAGCATGTGTAAATTTACAATGAAAAATTACTACCAATTTGTTTGATCGTCTCAAAAGACTATTCCTACGTATTTACTAGCATAATTAATAATTATATTTTTAGTTAAGTATATATTAGCATAATAAATAATTATACTTACTATTATTATATATTATATTTCTTAATTAAAATGCAAATTACCATCAAGATTTTAATAATGAGCACATTTAGATTTTAAGTTACGAAATCTTCTACCCTACGTTGTATATATTAGCATAATTAATATATAATTATGTTTATTATTATATATAATAGTATATCTAAATTATATTATTATTATATATCCCTCCCTATCCCCTATATATCTCTCTATCTCTATCTCTCCCCCCTTTCTCTTTCCATATATATATATATATCTCTCCCCACTTCTCTCTCCCTCTCTTTATCTCCCCTATTTCTATCTCCCTCTCTTCATCTTTATGTATCTATCTATAATTTTCTTTGTCTATCCGTTTCTCTCTTTCCCTCTCCTCCTCTCTCTATATCTCCTTATATATCTATCACTCTATCACTTTATCTCACCATCTATATCTCTATCTTTATCTCTCCCTCTCCCTCTTCCTTTATATCTCTCTATCTCTCCCTCTCTACCTCTCCATCCCTTCTTTCTCTCCTACCTATCTCTTTCCCTCTCCCCCTCTTCTCTCTCTTCCTCCTCAACCTACCTCTCTCCCTCTCTCCCCCTCTTCTATATCTTTCCCTTCTCTACCTATCTCTCTATCTCTCCCTCTATCTCTTTCGGCTATCTATCCCCCTCTCCTCCATCTTCTCTCTCCCTCTCTATGTATTTCTCTCCCTCTCTCCCCTCTTTTTTTTCTCCCTCTTCTACCCATCTCTCTCCCTCACTTCTCTTCTCTCTCTTCCTCTTCAACCTATCTCTCTCCCTCTCTCTCCCTATTCTCTATCTCTCCCTCCTCTACATATCTCTCTCCCTTTCTCTCCCTCCCCCTCTCTTTATCTCCCACATCTCTATCTCTCCCCATCTCTCCCTCCTTTGCTCCCTCCCTATCCCCCTATCTATCTCTCTATTTGTACCTCTCTCTCCCTTTCTCTTCCCATATATCTTTATCTCTCTTTCTCTTCCCATATAGATCTCTATATCTCCTTATTCTCTCCCTCTGTATATTTTTATCTCTAATTCTCTATGTTTGTCTATCTCTTTGTCTCTCTCTCCCTCTTCTCTTCTCTCTATATCTCCTTAGATCTCTATCTCTCTATCACTCTATCTCACCATCTATATCTCTCTCTATCTCTCCCTCTCCCTCTCCCTCTCCCCCCTCTATCTCTCTCTTTCTCTATCTCTACCTTGTTCTCCCTTTCTCTTCCCATATATATCTATCTCTCTCTTTCTCTTCCCATATAAGGTGTGATCTCTGCTCACCACAAAAGTATTGTGCTAGCCGCGAGGAGGAGAGATTGGATCCTTTAGAAAAGGATTTTGATTGATTCTATTGAACCATGTGGAGCTTGGAAGGTACAACAAAAATATATTATGTCTTGCCTCTCTACTAAATGCTCTGTAAACACCAAGTTACGCCAAAGAAAATATCACATACGCTGGTTGATGATGAAGAGAATGGCAACTTATCTTGATGGATTACACCATAAGAGATTGGTGTCAACATCTCCACTCAACAAGATTCTCATAAAAAAAATCTTCAAATACCACACCTTAGTTGGAAAATTCTTGAGCTCGAGACAAGATATTAAGCGTGAGTTGACTGAGACACCATCTTAATTGTATTTCACTTGATCTAAATCTTCTCAACTAATGCATTTTCTATTTACTAAAGTTACCAAATACTTTTTCACCACAGGTTTAAAAAGCTCTTAACATCGTCACTTGCTTTACAACCCATATTACTGCAAGTGACGAGTTTGTTAGCCAATACGTGAAACATGACCCTCGAACATTTGCTAAATGACCTACCAATTGACTTCATGTACTGCATAAATATATGCAAAAACTAGACCTTTTTCCCTAGTTAACCTTCCACACCTCTTCGGCATACCCATTGCACACCAAGGTGCAATTGCTAGTTTGTAACACTCAAATGCATTATGCAAAGTTTTCAAATTTAAAATATAAGTAAATATAATACTTTCATTAAAATATTCAGCAACTACTTTTCATAAAGAGAAAGTTAAGAAAAAAAATTAAAAGAGGAAAATGCCACTCTCCAAAAGGGGCTAGAGTTTTGTAGCATCCATTGAGAGAGTCACTCACTGCCAAATGACAATTAATATTTGGTAAGCTTCTTCTCAAAGATCATATTTTAAATAAATAAATAAATAAATAAATTGTATCCATTGGGACCATTTCGCTACATATGACTATTCACTCAGAAGTTCTGAGTGGAAAAATTCTGGACCCACATGAAATCATTGCCTAAGAATGGTCAATAAAGTATTCAAATCACTCACCCACTCTCATAAAGAAGCGCGTTTAAATGCCCTTTTCAACAATATCTCAATTAAAAATTATTTTTTAGTTCAAAGAGCTGGCCTAAGCTTTCCTGCAGTAAATGCCTGTCAATTGGGTAACTTCTTAGGACATTCTAGAAGACATAGAAAGTGCAGGAGAGGACATTCCTTGTAAAGCCCATTTTTCAAAGTGAAGATGGTTGTTTAGGTCAGCTGTCAATTTGGTAGAGTAAATATAGTGTAAACCTTTTAATTTCTTCCTGGATAATCTCAAATATGGAGAGAATTTATTCTTGAGTCCTGCTAAGTTGAAGATTTTTTTGGTCCAATCACAAAGGTAAAAGGCCTCAAAGAAGCAACTAGCTGCCTTCTTTGGCAGAAGAGTTCCAAAATTCAGCTAGCAAACGGTCCATTTTTACTTAATGGATACCTGTCTGTATACAACAAGGGAAAGTGGTTATATGCAAGGATGAATTCTGAAACCCTGACTGGAAAAAAATAAAATCTTTATTGCATGGAAAACGTGAGCTGAACAGAGCACTACAGATTTTCTGTGGCTAAACCCAATTAGATTTCTCCTCCAAAGTCAAAGATGCTTGCTTGATGATCGCTTCCACATTTGCACAAGGACAGGGTAGAAATCTTTAGTGACTTCATAAAGACAAACATGACATAAGAATTAGAAGTAAGAAAATTTATGTACTTAATCGTACAGAAATGAAAAATCAGATTCGGTGGTGTAAATTCTTATTCCAGTACGTTCCCCAAAGTAGATAAACATTACATGGGAACAGCTAAATCGTGGAATCATATATAACTCCAGAGTGATTCAGGCCTTGTACATCTTTGTTGGACAAAGTATATAATAGGAAACTAGCATCTTTTTCGACACTTCAACAATAAATCACGTCTTAAAAAGTTGTCCAGATCTACCCAATTCATAATCACTTTAATCTTCTAAGAGTCAAGATGCATTACAACGGCAATCAATTTTTGTCAGAACCACGTGCTTAGACTAAGTAATAACACGTCACATTAAAAGTTCATAACTGCTAGTCTACATTTAGTATGTACTTGCTCCAATCTTCTGACTGCTACAATGGACCCTTACCCACACGTAGGAAGAAAATTGTTCGAGTGGAGACCCCATCTTTGAACCAAGCTTTCCTATATGTTTAATGAAAGACAATCTCTCATCCTTATACTACTATTTCGTTAAAAATCCAACAAAATTGCTTCAGAGGGGCTTCAGAAACTAAAATGGTCAAAAACTTTGCTAAGTAACACATTGAAACCTCTAAAACAAGGGTAAGTGCATACAGTATATTGAAATGCTATCAAACAGACGCTTTTGATTGAGGAGCAACACATTTTTCAGAGAACATTACACATTACACTTAACAATACCAAAATTAACCAAATATTTAGATTTGCAAGCCACCTTCAAACATTAGTGAATTGAAATTCAAAATTTTAGTATAAAGAGTCACTATGTTGTACAAATTAATAAAATGAAGATTTCATTCCAGAGTCCATAATATTTGAGAAAAACCTTCTACAGCTGTTTTCAAGAGCTTTGTGATGCAGTCACATTAAGAAGGTTGAACTAGGGATGGTCCAACCATGCAGCATCAACACAAATACATACAATCCATATACAGCAATACTCAATATCAACACAATCTTATGATAATCAATTGGATTCAATATATATGTTCCACAATCAGAATTACATTCACTGTTTTTATCAAAATGGACTTACAACATGCTAGGTCACATTCATCTGATTACAACATAAATTTAGCACTTTCTCATGAGTACAGCCACCAACAGAGACTTCCTCAAGCTGATCTGACTTCTTTTACTCTGCTCTGAGCCTGCTAGACATTTCCTGGTCCTTGGGATCTCTCCTTGCTCCTCTACAAATGATTTAAACCTCCATATATAATCAATATTTGAGGGAAATGGTTCTAGGTTGACCTAGAAGACAAATACCACTACGAACTTAATGTAGTGCTAAACAAGGCCTTCCATGGGACCAATAAGGCCTCTCAAATGATTTTTTATGGCACAGAACTCTCAATCCTGGCACACATCTCATAGACCTCTCTTAGCTGATTTGGTGTGCCACAAATCAAATGATCATGGAAGATCAAATGGGCATGTGGACATGCTTGCGGTGCTTTGTTGATGTTCTGGATGAAACTACAAGGTGTTCTGATCAATATGCAGTACTGCATGGATGATTCATATCTGCTAGTCTAAGTGCTCACTGAAGACTGTATCAGCAAAATCCAACTGCAGCATATGAAAATGACCAGAAAAGAAGCTTCTAAGCTGAAAAACAAATCAAATGGAAAAATAATATTTTTGGTTTGTGGAAGATTGCTTGTAGGCCTAGGATGCTCTCGCATCTGACACCTCAAGTAATTTGTGAACATAATGTTCAGGAATAAGGGCTTGGTAATAATAATCACTCTTTAGGCTGGAAAACCAACCACAGTGCACCCTCAACACATGAATAAGTTTCTGGAATCAACATCTTCTCTCTTGCCTATATCAATCGCTCCTCTCTTTTCTGTCATCTTAAGTTCTTAACAATCTAATGTTAAAATGCCACCATCTTTCCTTATGCCCAAAGGCTCTTCATTTCATCTTCCATTTCACTCTCTTGGAATTTAACTTCTTCCACCAATCTAATATCCTCTTTCTATGACTTTCTTTCAACTTATACTTATTACCTCGTTCTGCAATTTCTCCTTTATTTTGTTTCTCTTTTCTTGATTTTTTGCCACTTTCTCCTTTTGTGGCATCCAATCCTCTTTACTTTTTAGGTTCTCGCACTCTATACTTCTCAAGAAAGTATTCTGTTTCTACTGCTTCCAAGTCAAAATAACTTATTGAATTCCAACAACTCTATGTATTCTCCCAGTCTACACAGATCACTATCTTCTTTATTGCGTCCTCCTTACAACTTCCTATTCTTCTGATTTCACCGTCATGAGATCTCCCAAACATCCTACACCACACTTTGTCAATGTTTCCACTTATTCACTGTAATTGGGGTCTTCTGCAATCCCTTTTCGTCTTTACACAACTTCCATCTATAGTTTGCATCACCACAACATCTCTGGCATTGTTCTCTTTTCTCCAATTCATCATATGAGTTTTGCAGCTTGCTATTTGTTATTGATAGCAACTCTATCTTCCAGTCTTTATCAATTATCTTATTCATATCATATCCTCGCATCGCATTGTTCATCCATCTTTGTATACTCCCTTCAATCTATTCATATTTATATTTTGCCTCCACATCTGCTTCCACAAACACTTGTGCTAAATGTACCAACTATTGATTTGATATCTTCATCAATTCTCTATCTTCTGTCTTCTGATAAAATTCCCTAATGCCATCTTTCATCATTGCTACCACCTGCAATCTCATCATTTCTACATCTTTTCATATGCTCCTCTGCACACTATTCATACAATCATTTGTTATCCAATTCAACTCAAACTTGTCTCTCTTACCCTTATACTGCCTACCTTTACTTTTGCAGTATCTATTCTCATCTACTGCTTCTTCCAAGTTGTCTCTACCATAATTCCTTTCATTGGGGATGAATCCTCTATCTCTGAAGTTTTCTCCCACTCATCCATTTGATTATCTGTCTTATCAACGTAAGTATTCCGATGGCATCTAATCCCCTTGATTTTCCTTTCATCTGTTAATCATTTGTCATCACCAAATCCCATCCTTTGTTGGGTCTACACACATATTGTTCTCACTGCAACCTTATGGATTCTCCTCATTGTTGAACAATACATTATGCATCCACCTTCTACCCATTTTGCAGTCTTCTCACCCTTGCAAGTTTTACAACACAATGTGTCAACATCCTTTAGTTTGGAATCTCAAATCTATCTGCACTTTCATGAAATTTCACTGCCATCCTCTATTCAGTCTCTTCCATCCGAGAAACTCTGCTTCTCTCCCATACCCATAGTAGGAATCTACTTGATGCATTCCTCTAAACAACATTCTTCAAGTTTACCACAAAACAAATCCATACTGTAATACTTATATTAGTTGCCCAATTCAAGGATCTTGCATGACCCATTATCTACACTGCTATTGTCAATAGTCCCATTATTTCCTCATGTCCACTAGTGAAATTTTCACTCTTCATAGCTTCCAGACTTGGTCTCACTGCAGTATCCTATGTGCCTTTTGTGCTACCACATATGAGTCCAATCACAATTGTCTGCAATTCAGTGTAACCCAGATAGAGTAACAATGATTTAGATCCTCTCCCAAATAAGCTACACCAACCATCCACCAGTTAATTACAAGGTAATCCACTCTTCCTCAAGTGTCTCATGACTAACTCCTTTGAGTAAGTATTACCTTTGTTGTACTCCCCTGTATCATCTTTGTTCCTAGTATTCTTCACCTCTAACTGCTTCTAAAAGAAATCTTCAATTTTTGCATAAATGTTCATCACCTAAAATCTCCATTAGATCAACACCCTTGGCAACTATCCCAAATGGCAATGACGTTCTTCCTCCAAATCCATTCTCTGAATTTTCAACTTGTGCTAGCCTACAAATCCATTGTGTAGGTCCATCCCTCAATATGTGCCAACAATGACACAAGAACTTAGTGTCTACTCAAGATGACACTCTACAACAACTCATAACATATCCGCTTCTTTGAAAAGATTCCACGCTCAACTATTGACAAGGAGGGGAATTTGCAAATATGTTTTCAACTACAAAATTAGTGTGGTTACCTTTTGTAGAGTCGAAAATTGCATACCCTTGCAATTTCACCTGCACTCTTGTATCCACTTTAGTATCCACTCCCTTAGTATTTGTGTAGGCTCATCTTAGCCCTTGCATCAGCCTTTTTCCCCTCAAGCTGCTCAAGACCCCTTTTCAACTGCTACCTTCTTACATCAGTTTTGCGTTAACCTTGTGTTTTCCTCGTATCCCACCATTTTTTAGCGTGATTTGTTTGGCCACTAGCGCTTTGCATGGATGTCTTTGTGCCGTGCTAGCATCCTACGACATTTTAATGTTCAGAGGGTTGTTTCAGAGCATTTTTCCACTTGTCACCTACCCAAGTCAATGGAAACAGCTCGGGACAATTCATAATGGCTCAATAGCCTCCTTTTCCCCCCTCTTCTCTCTTTTAAATCTATCTTTTTACCCCACACTTTATCCCTTGGGAATTCTCTCTTTTCTTTTTCTTTGAATCTATCTCTCTCAATCTCTCACAAATGTTCTTACAACTCTCTTCTCTCTCTCTCTCTCTCTCTCTCTCTCTCTCTCTCTCTGTGGCTTCCTCAAGCCTTGCAGGTAATATCTATTTGTCTTGTGTCTTTGAGCATCTTAGGATTTATCACATCCCTTGTCTATGCATTTGCCATCTCATCTATTTATCTTTTGATCTATCTGTCTATCTGGCTATTGTGGAGCTGGAAACACCAAAGTAGGGACTTGACTGAGGCAAGTCCCCAAACAGCCCCAAACATTTCTCTTTGGTTTTATGTGTTCAGGTTTTGAGGAGAAAGATTGTTGTGCTCGAGCTTCATTAATCATTCTCTGGTGATTTCTATCTTTTTTCTCTTCATTTTGTCATTTGAGCAATTAACTATAGTACTGCTATAATCTGTCATTTTATTGCATTTCATTATCTTAAGCTTCAAAACTTGCATAGGTTGTACTATCGTCTTTCTATCGGTAGATTCTATTTCCCGTCTATACGAGATGACAACACATCGCACTGTAGTCCGGGACAAAGAGATCGTTAGTCTGCCCAAAAGACCTTTATACCCTGCACTTTCAGTTCCTAATATTCGAAAGGTCCAGATAATCTAAGCACTCTGTTAAATCTTGCAGTCCTCTATTTCCAGTTCACTTGAGCCGTGTCAATTGAGGTAGTGGATGGACCATTTGCTCCTTGAGATCTTGTCATCTTGAGGGTATCCAATTTCCTCCTCTACACCTTTCTAATCCTATGATAGTCTGAGGACATACCATGGAAAGTTTTCCCTTCACCAGCACTATTGCTCCTTGTGTGGGAACAATTCAAATATCACAATCCTCCAATGCCTCTCCTTCTTTAGGCATTACTTTAATCACTTCTAACCCTTGATCCTCAACGAAGATCACTTCCTATTTTTTCAACCACCCATGAGCTCTCTAGATTTCTTCATTTCTCAAATCATCCACTTGATTACTCCTATGAAAATCATCTTCCTTACCTCTTGATGTTAGTTGTCTTACCACACATTCTCTAGAAGACTCTATGTTATCACATTTGGCAACTTTCCCCACTACATTCTCAAGTTCATTCATTGGAACTATTCTCCACACCAATTTCTACCAATTACTCATTGCATTCTTTGCTAGATCAAATATTCCATCTATTATGCAGAAGCATGGCATCATATGGAAGAGTTCAGTTAAAGTGAGTTGCAGATTAGTTTGTAAGTGCACTTGTTGTCTGTCAACCCTTCTGCCTTGGTGTATTGTGCTGCAATATAATGTCATTAGTTACGTCTGACCTAGGCTTGTGTATACACCAGTAGAAGCCATGGAGGAGATTGGTGAGGCCTCATTGAACACATAACTTTTTCCCAACCCAAAAGGCAGCAGTTCGTAATCTCTTCCCTTGGTGCCCAAACTGCTGCAGTGTAATCTCTATGGCCTGAATTCCTCATTTTTTTAATAGTGTTTCATCTTGGTAGATTGTCCACATGTTCATGAATGCTCTGGTATGGTATATAGATTTCACACTATGCTATTGCTTGTGGAAATAAATTATTGTAGAGGTTGTTTTTTACTACTATGCAAGCATAGAATCTGTAATAGAAAGTAGTGATTGCTCAATGCTTTCGCTTCTCCAAAACATCCCAAGGAGAATTTTTCTCAGGAGTTTGCTATCATGGATAAATTAAGTTTTATCGAGAAATTCGAAGGTCGAGATTTTCACACATGGAAAATATAGATGCAGTTGCATCTGATAGAAAAAGATCTTTGGGATGTGGTCAAACCTAACTCAGTATCTCCAATTGATGCAAATGAACTTGCCAAATGGACTATCAAAAATCAAAAAGCATTGGGAACTATTGGCCTCGGTTTATCAAAAGCATATCTACACCTTGTGGATTTCACGAAGTCTGCAAAGGAAATTTGGGAATCATTAAACAAGCTTTTTGGATCTGAAGCAGAAAGTGCCAAGACGACATTGAAGCAGAGATTGTATGGATTAAAGATGGATAAAGGTGCAAAAATGGCAGAGCATATAAGTAAGTTTCACTCTCTCCTAAATCAGCTAGTTGGCATTAATGAAAAATTAAAGGATGATGATGCCAAAGCAATACTTTTGAATAGTTTGCCTAGGTATATGTGTGGGCGAGTCTCACTAAGTTACTTCATAATTCATATCTACTTCACTTCTTGCAAATTGTCTAAAATAGATGCTTCTATGATTCTATCCACTACTTCAATGTTTGTGTTATCTTTTACCCAACACTACCAATGCTTAGAGACTACTTCATTGATGCAATGTTGACTACCTCACACTTGATGTAATGCCCTAGTTTTTACACTAGGACATTAGCAAACAAAACATGGGCCAACAAACAAACAAAAAATTGATACAGAAGTAGTAAAACATAACCACACAGCAACCCAACATGCACAAGGTGTCACAAGCAACCCATGATGACACACTTGTCATGCATACCAAGCAAAACATGAGGACACAAGCGGAAGACTTAACTCTACCTTGGATCATAACACCAAGGTTGATAGAGATAACAAGGCATGGAAGAGAGGTAGGGTTCCCAAAACCATTGGAACACCTTTATAACCTCTCTACTAGCCCACCCTCCAAAATCCATTGGGCTACAACAATTAGAAAGTCTAGAACTACTATTTCAAGCTTCAGAGAAAATCTACCTATGGGTCCAGCTTCAAAGCCTGATCTAGACTTCAATTCCTCTCCAACCTCTACCCTTCACCATGCAAATAGACTAGATCCAACTACACATGGACCTCAAGCCCTTGCTCAAACTTGGGACTTGTTCCAAGTTCGAGGCTTTTCCCATACTCCAAGGCCTACAATACTACCAAGAACTCTCCTTCGTGGACCTCAAGCTCGCATGAGGACATGGGGCTTGTTTCCAAGTCCAAGGTTCCCTTCAAGTCCCTAATTCAACCAAATCCCTGTGGCCCAACAAACAAACCTCCACCTCAAATTTTAACACACAAACATTTGGACTCTATACACACTTGGGACCAGGTCTATCTTGACTCTCACAAGCAAAAAGAAACTTCATAGAGTAGGACTTAGATTTAACCCAAGTTTGAAGTCCAAAGTCCACTCCAATGCCCATGACTCAACAACACAAAAATCAATGAAAGGTGAAGTCTGAACTTCCTCATGGACTTGAAACCTTTTGAGTTCCAAGTCCTAGTTCTGACCTAACACCCAATTCTTTCCAAGGAAAAATAGGAAAAAGGAACTCTAAGGCAAGGAAACCAACAATGCTTAATTTCTTCACTCAACAAGGCATAACTTCCTTAATTTACAAGTTGTTTAGAAATGGTACAGGGAAAACACTCAAGGGATAATGGGCACCAACCTAGCCACATGAAATCCCCCCAAATGGCACAAATCCCAAAGAACAAGGATAAAAGTGGAACTTACTCATTAACACAAGGGACAAGACTACACAACAGGACATGAGAAAACAAAAACCAAATGTCCTACTCTTTTGACACCGTCATTGAGACAAGTCAAAAACAACCACAAAACATACAACCATTGTGATAATACAATATAGATTCACCCATAAACATCCATAACCATAGTTGCAATATTAAATAATTTACTCCAAACATACACAAATATTATGATTTCAGCATTACAAATATGCCAACACCCTCACAAGACAAGGTGTGGAAAAATGCCAAACTATAACAATAATTAATTTCCTTTAAAGGGTTTCATCCTAAGCATAGATGATTCATGCCCACTTCACAAATTACATCGAAGTACAACAATGCAAAAAATACAAAGGTCTCTCGGGCCCCATTTACAACTATTGCGATAAACAATTAAATGAGAGATTTAAGAAATATTATTACAACAATGAGAAAACTAAAGCAAAGGAGTTGAGAAATCCCACTAGCACACCATCCAAGCTCCTCCAAGTTCATCAATCCCCAACAGTGGTTCCACGCCACCCAATCACATGGTACCCATAGGTCCACCCCACCATGCTAGGAGATAGTAAGAGTAGGCAGAAACACACACTCACATCATGGCTCACACATGCCAAACAATATGAACAACAATCAAATTATACACATGGCAGAAAGTAAGAGTAACCATAATAGCACAAACATACCTAAAGGGAAACATCACCAATAAATAGGAGTAAGAGATAATCGACGGCACATAGCATACACATGCCAAGAATAAGAATACAACACATACATAAGCACAAATATAACCCGTTGACGCCAAAAATTGATAAGGTAACAATGTCTTATGGGAAACTTAGTTTAAGGGGGACCTTTTGCACTAAACTGAGTAACCTCCGAATTTTTAAAGAAGCCGACTTCTTCTATAATGGGTTTAGGAAAGGGAAAATGAAGTGGATATAATAAAGCAAAGTCTAACCTAAGACGATACGCCAAGATCTGCTTGTGGGCACGATGAATCATAGATTTAAGGGCCTGAATGGTGTTGTATTCCAAAACATCAAAGACTTAAGATTATAGCATAGACAATCCATTTATTGACATAAAATAATGTTGCATACATTCTCACCACTAAGAAGAGTCATTAGACATGATTTAGATAAGCAAAATAGTATCCAACATATATAGAAGTTCTTCAAATGAAGTGCCACGACAGTAAAGGGCACAGTTCACAATTTTATAAAAAACATGAAAAAAATAGAAAGGCTGAACAATGGGCACAGTCTGACAGCCACAATCTAAATAAAATAGTAATAGAGGCTTGAAGTCCTTTTGCTAAAACCAGCGTGCTTTCTCTCCAAATTTTTTTTTGGCTCCTCTTCTCAACAATAGAGAAAGTATATATAGCAGGGAAAAAACTCCCACCGCCTCGGAGGACAGCAACAGAAAAGATCACATAATCCTCAACAATGATGCCTGAATCAGAATATTCCGAAGACCGTTACAACGACATTGAGCTGGAACACAGCATCCGGTCATCCCATGTGCAGGTGCATCCTTCATAATGATGGCGGTGGTCCCAGCCAGGCTCGAGGCGACAAGTGTTATCCACCGCTACAAATGATTATGACAAGCGGCACCCAATAGCATTATCTTCCTTAGCCAGCCTATCGCCCACTTTACAGAACAGTCGTAAGGCACATGGCAGCTTTTCACTGCCCTCATGAAACTTTCTCCCATTGCTACTGAGAGTTTGCGAAGATGCAACACGTGTCCAATGGGCGGAGATCCTTATCGTGGCGGAGGGAAAGTTCAATCAACTCATCATAAAGGACGCGTAGAAGAATTTTGCTACCCGTGGTTGTTTATTTCATCCCTGCATGAAAAATTTTCCATCCGCCGCCACGTAGCATGATCTAGGGCCCTCTGACACTCTTTAGGAATGACAGCCCCACTGAAGCCTTTCGCAACCCGAAGAGACTTTAAGGAATTAAGAAATAAAACCTCCCACAAGTGCGACACGTGGATGCCTAACGCAGCTCCTCAGGACCCGAAAGGAAAGCCGTTACTGAAGTCACGAAGAGCAAGTATGCAAAGTGGTAGATTAAAAATTTGATAAACAACCGAGCAAAAATTGGTGATGCATAGATTGACGCACGCCTAGTGCAAAAATAAACCTGAAGGGAGCTATTCAAAATTTATTTAACAGCTTTTGGCGACTACCAGGGGCGTTTCGACTAAGGAACGGAGAACCCAAAAAATTTCTAGTTCTGGAGACCAATGCTTTATTCAAAGGGCTAATGAAGTCAGAGATTGGAAAGAGCCGCCTACAAAAGCGACCACTCATCTTTGGATAGCTTCACTATGTTGCACAAATTCTCCTGTGCCCCACGGAGGTGAATAGCTTCTTTGTGAGGCAGCACCTCGGGTAAACCGGCCCCTGTTTGAATATGAAATAGCAGCAGAGAGAGCGGATGGATGACTGCCTCAACGTCAGCCGCCATTGGAGGATGGTTGAACTTCCTGAAAGCCTCCAGGTCATTTTCCTTCTCCTCAATAATTTTCCCAATCTGTGCAGTCGTGGCAATGGAGCCATCTTCGAGGAATGGGGACGACAACCCCATCTTGCCTAATTCAGAGAAACTTCCCCACATACTATCTAGTGTCTTACTTAGAATAGTGACAACCACCTTAGTGCACTGGAAAGCGGAATGGTAATGAATGAATTTATTTGTTGTTTGAGCAGCAGCGTCCCGATCTTCGATACCCGCCTCAACAAGGATTTCATTTGAGACGGAGTATAACTTGTTGAGCAAGTCTTTTGCCTCGGGAACCTTCTCCAAGATGAATCGTGAGAATTGTTCAATTGTATCATGGGCCTCCTGGCTGAGCCTTAATGCCTTATCGATAAATCAGAGGGTAGGCTGCAAAGTTAGGCAAAATGTTTTAATTTTCTCTCAGTGAGAAATGTATAATTGCCTAACTAGTGGAATGAGATCAGGCTGTGCAGGGGAAGGCAATAGAGAGGCTTGAAGCGAAGTAATCTCCGCGTCTCTTGTAATAAGGGCCTCAGCTAATTCTGCCTTTTTCCTTTTTTCGGATGCCAGCTGCTCCCCATAGTTGCTCATTTCTTTATTCCAATTCTGCTCAGCTCGAGAGTGGTTCATTGATTGCTCCTCTAGAGAAGCCTTTGTCTCTTGAATTTCTTCCTCCAGTTTAGCCTTCAGGCCTTTAAATTCGGCCTCTTTCTCTTGTATTCTTTGCTCATATTGAGCCTGTAGGCGCTCTAATTCCTCACCCTTTTGTGCCATCCCCTGACTATGCTCGAGGCGGAGGCATTCAAGCTTTTCCTCTTTTAATTGTAGGTTTTGTCGCGCTTCTTGGTTCTTGCTTTGTAGCTCTTTTAATATGCCTGGGTCAGCAACCTGGGTCTTCGCAATTTCGCCCTGAAGCTTGTTCCTCTCATTCTCTAACATCCGGTGCCCTTTCAGTCGATGGGCGATATGCGCCTCTAAGGATTTCTCCTTTGTTTCCAAAAACTCACCTTTCCACAGGCCTTAGAAATTTTGCTCATCTTTTCTCTTTAAGCGGTGACCCGATTTTGAGGAAGTTAAGGAAGTGACTACTTATTCACGTTTCCTCCATGATTTCAACCTTATTCTATGGTGGGCTACCTTTATGTTAGTCCGTGCATATATCATAAGCTTCTTTGGGTTGCATTTCTCCACGAGGCTTGCCCCGCGCCCAGGTACATGGTCAGCCAATTTTAATTCTTGTCGGGCCTCATCATACAATGCTTGTACTCTTGTAACCGGCCAAAGGCATTGTCATCCTTTTCCTTCGTTTCCTCATTCTATTAGCGTGCCTCTTTTCCACAATCTATATGTGCCTATGAATTGATTTGGTGATGAAACTAACCCACACGCAAAGGAGCACGAGAGGCGAGGGAGCATAGGATAGAGTTGATGGGGATTATGGATGCACAGTCCTTGAAGCTGCAGACTTCGATGGAGGACCTTTAAGCCAAGAAAGATAATCAACCACCCAGAAAGTGTTGCAACTAGGCATGCACAATGGAGATTCAATATTGATATGATATATTGATTGATTACAAATGTACAAGATGCTTGATTATATAGGCAAGAGCTAAACCCTAATATGCATGAGATGTTGCCATGTTTCTTGATCTAACAACATGTGACAACAT
>VDFB02042965.1:0-33127 GCA_007258455.2 Sequoia sempervirens
CTACATTTTATGATTAGTGAATTTTTTGAAGATTTCATCTCTAAGTGCTTCAAATTTTAAGGTCAATGTGTCAAATTCTGAAAATTAGGGAAAACACTTCCAGTTTTTGGCCAAAAAGTGGACTCAACTTTTTGCACATATTACAGTATTAAAAATAGTGTAGAGATAAAAAGTTTCTAATTAGTAAATTTTCATCTTATAAAAGCATTCACTTCTATTGCATTTAGGTAACAATCATGATGGTGTTCATTTTTAACTATTTGGCACACTAATTATTCTTAAGCATGCACCATGTATGACAACCAATCTCATTCACACTTGTACATATTTTCCCTTTCCACTAACTTGAATATTATTGTTCTTGCAATTCTATCCTCTAGAGAGGATTGTGCATGGTAACATCTGTAAAGTTTAAAAACTAACTTTTCTTGTTTTTATTCATGGTTTTCCACTTTCACTTCACATGTCAATCTTATCCAACATCATGTAAGGTCAAAAATTACATATCTTGCAATTTTGACATTTCAATTTGGCCTCATTTTTTATTGTCCATCCTTGTATCATATTTTTAAGACTGCTTAGCCCTATTAAATAGCCTATGTCCTACCCTTGGTGCCAACTTAGTTTAGTGGTCTTTTTTTTCAATCCTTCTTTATAGCTGAGTATGTTTTTTATTATCATGTGATGTTATATTCCCATTCTATCATGTCTTTGGCTTTGCTGTACATGGATGCCAACATATGCATGTAAATTTTTATGCAAGCATGCTTCTTTCCCTAATAATATAGTCATACAATGATTGTTTCTTACTAAAGTTTCCATATTTTATCCTTTAAAGATGCAAGGGTAACTATCCTTTGATCCATTTGGTGAATCTCAATAGTTATACTATTCCCTTGCATGCAACTTCACCTTCCTTCTAGTGGATTTGAATACTCTGCATTGCTTGTAATTTGAATTTTATTTAAGCACCTAAAAAAATTATCTTGAGAAAATAATATTGTAAGAAACACCTATAGTATGTTTGGATATTTGCATTCTTTGGCACTTCATTTTGGTGTGAGATTTAGACATTTATATTGGAAGATCTATACTCTATATCTTGAAGAGCATTCTCCCATAAGACCTCCTTGGTTAAGTGATATTGTTGGGTTATTATTTTGAGTTTATCAGATATTTGTAGTTATCTATAGTGCTATTATTTTATTTTTCATTATGAATTCCTAGTAGTTGTTGTATTCACTTGGTTGGCACCTTGGGATTCCATCACATCTTTTCCCTCTCCACACAAATCTTTGTAGACCTAGGATTTCAATACTTATAGCATAATGTATATTATTTTTCTTGAGTTCTAGATACACATAGGCTTATGAACACACATAAAATTATATTTTCCATTTTATCAAGACTACTTGTGGAGGTTAGAAGACCAAACTAGGGGCATAACCATTTTAGCATGCTCCTTTACTATATCACAATAATTGTATCTAGGTCCCTCAATATGTACTAGTTGATTAAAATACATAGAGATGTATGGGTCTTTATCCCTCCCTTTTTATTCAGTCATTTCATTTTATTCAAGTTACAATAGGCCACTTTACTGTTGTTCTATGGATTTTGGTATATTTCATTTCTAATCTCTTTGTCGTTTCTACCTCATAAAGCATAGGTGTTTTTAATTCCATACAAGTTCTATTATTTTTTCCATCCTAGGATGATAACATGCTTATATGACTATAGTGCAAGCATGCTAGCATCCACACCAAGGAGCTTCCTGATCTACTTTCTAGGTTCTCCTTTGCTCAACTGTTTTGTTCTAATATTCATTTTTTATTCTTGATATTTCTATTTTATGTTATTCTCTATATTCTTGGTTTGCCTAGCCCTTAACCCAATAATTATATTGGGACATGTGTAGTTGACTTGTGACTTATGAAATCATTTAACTAGTCTTTTTATGTAATAAAGTTAACCTAGGTAATATAATTGGGTATCCAAGTCAACTAGATGATATCCAAGGCATAAGTAGAGTATATATAGGAGGTAATGAGTGTTATTTGATCATTAGATTGTGAATCGTGTTCATTTTAGAGATATTTGGAGGTTTTCCCCCTCAAAGTTGCTTATTATTCTCAAATATTATTAAGTATTTACAACATATTTCCTATTATATTCTTCTCTTGTGGAAATTATTTCACTACATTCTTAAATAAAATAGTTTAAATAGGCAAGAATATTCTAGATAAGGCTAAAGTATTTTACTAGAAAAATAAAAATAAAAACAAAAGAAAAACATTACATTTTATTAGTCTTATCTTGTAGGATAGATAAGTTGAAATCTTAGTAAAAATTAGGAGCTTTTCATCTTGTAAACATCTAAATAATTATTAATGGTCATGTAATGTATAATTGATGTCTCTAGTTTTAATTGTATAGAGTTTTGATAAATAATAAAAAAAATCCTATAATCAAAACCAAAAACATCCATTATACAATATCATGGACTATGAAAATATAATGGCTTTAAGGTTTGTAATGCTTAATAGATTGAGGATCAATGGAATGAACTCAGAAGCACATGGAAGCAACAATGTAAAAGAACACAATAGACCCATATGGGTAGAATCATGAACATTTTCAAAACCTCGATTACTATATTCTTTAGATAAACACGCCCATCTTCATCTAAGATTCATTTTTGTACATTTCCAAGGCCATCCAATCTCCTTCTCGTTCAAATCTTTTGAGGATTTGATTAAGACAAATCTTTATATATGTCATGATACCATTTCATCCCAAATGCCATTTTTATTGCAAATATAAATCCAGAAAGCAAAAAGAACATTGTTGTGACCATATAGAATTTTACTACAGTAGACTAAGACCATGGTCATACAAGACTACCACCCTAAAACAGATAAAATTACATATGAACTTACAAAGCAAAAATAAAAGCCTTATTCCTCCTAATCCACAACAAATATGCTTTCCATTTGAACAAAGATCCTCTTCTCAAGTTCTTAAAACTTAAAATCTAAAAAATATTTTCAATAATCCGGTATATCTTTAATTTAGATTGTAAAGGGAAAAAACATTAATGCGTTAAAAAATAGATAGCAAACAAATTAAGAGAACATTCGGACCATTTTAAATTTTTATATATTTAGTGTATTTAATTAAAATAAAGTGCCACTATGATAAGTTAACATGCCCAGTCTCGAGTATTTGAAGGCGTCACTATATACAACGGCCAAGCACGATTATAAACAACATCTGGTTCTATGGTGTAGTGGTTAGCACTCTGGACTTTGAATCCAGCGACCTGGGTTCGAATCCCGGTAGGACCTTTTAATCCTTTTCTATTCCTTACTGTCAACAATTGCTACTGTAGTTGCAGTTTTGCTCGACTCAATAGACGCGAAAATAAATCCTGCCTCTCAATCACTTCTACTATGGAAAAGAAATAAACAAATTACGGAATTATGAAAGAAAGCTAGATAGAGACATAGAATAGAATAAACATAATGAATTATCTTGGTTAAAGGGAAAGACTCAGCAACAAAAGGAGCCTCAATGTATTATTCCATCACAAACAATACAACAATTACAATACATTCAAAGTATCCATTCCCCTATCACATTCGATTATGTCTAGAAAATTTTTAGTAATATAATCTCCTTCAAAATCACAAGTCTACTAATCTCCATCTAAGCACTCAAATATATAGAGCAATCCTAAACCACAAACTTGTGGTTTTACAAAACTAGAGAGAATACCCTGGGCTAAATGTGGTACCCAAATTCCCATGCAAAACCTAATGCCCAAAATTCCCAAAGTGTCAACAACCAAGAATGACAATATTCATTTGTCATAGCCACCCATCAAACTTGGGCACTCCTTTTGGACTCATTATCTCTTATGTAAGATGTCCCATTATGTGTCATAAGTTGGTCAACATGTATAATTCACTTAGTAACCTTCCTCTTACACATCTTATGTGCTTCATAAGATTATCATATAATCTCTTACATGGTGCAATGTCATAGATGCTCTTATATGTCTTACATTACATTTTATATTCTTACATGTCATAATACAAAGTACACGTGACATAAGATCCATCTCAAAGACTACCATGGAAAAGAAATAGACAACTACTATGAAATTATGAAAGGGAGCTAGTTAGAACATAACACTTATATAGTAGTCTTCAAAAGAGAGGAATACAATAGAAACTAAAATTCAACAATTTCAAAAGATAAAACACACATGCAATGTCATGAATCACATAGAATAGTGATAAACATAATTCTTTACCTTGGGAAAAGGGGAAAAGATTTGTAACAAAAGGTGCCTCAATGTATTATGCAATCATAAATGATACAACAATTACAATACACTTAAATCATCCACTACCCCTATCACATCAACTATGTACAAGTAGATTTTAGCAACATAACCCCCTTCAAAATTACAAGTCTACTACATCTCCATCTGAGCACCCAAATATATAGAGCGATCCCAAACCACAAACTACAAGTGGTTTTACAAAACTAGGGAGAATACCATGGGCTAAATGTGGCATCCAACTTCTCATACAGATCTCAATGCCCAAAATACATGATGTGTTAGCAACCAAGAA
Source organism: Sequoia sempervirens (assembly GCA_007258455.2). Classification (NCBI taxonomy): domain Eukaryota; kingdom Viridiplantae; phylum Streptophyta; class Pinopsida; order Cupressales; family Cupressaceae; genus Sequoia; species Sequoia sempervirens. Next base: position 4,644 of record VDFB02042965.1, read on the forward strand.
TGACATTATTCATGTGTCATAGCCAACCACCAAACTTGGGCACTCTATTTTGGACTCATTATCTCTTATATTAGATGTTTCATGATGCATCATAATTTTTTCCATAAGTTGGTCAACATACATAATTCCCTTTGTAACCTTCCTCTTACATGTTCTTATATGTGTCACAAGATTATAATATAATTTCTTACATCTTACAATGTCATGGATTTTCTTACAAGTTTTACACTACATTATATATTGTTACACATGTCATTATATAAATTACACATGACATAAGATCCACATCAAAGTGGGACACCCTTTTCCATTATGGCACATAAAATCAATACAAATTAAATAATGCATCAAATAATAGGACTACAAGGTGTATGACAGATATCCCAACAAATTATTGTAATTTTGAAATCTCATATTGCACCATACTAGTATTTGATGGGGTAGAATTCTAAAGATTGAAATATCTATTATAAACACCATTACCAAAGGCATTAAGTTGTCGCAACATAGTTTTGGCATAGTGTACCAACTTGGGACCTTTAAAACACCATGGTAATGAGATACAACCATATGCTTAGAATGCATATAATACCTTGACATATTCCATTGAAGCAATGACTTTGGTATTGAGAAGCTAAAATCAATCTCACCACTACTTTTACCTTTTCCCTTCCATAGTGATGCATCTTGAAAGGGTGAAACATTTTCTCTAAAGTTGCAACATCCTCCACTCTCATGCTAATGAGAAGCTCTTCAATAATATCTCTTAAAGCTTGATTGATCTAGAGCAGTCCAAGGATGTTCCAAAGGTGATAGAACTAAGAAAAACCAAAAATCCAAAATTTTCAAATTTTTTTCAGTATTTTCTAGGTTTTACTAAATCACATTTTTGGAAATCTTCGAAGCAGAATTTGGGTTCGAAACTTGTGTCAATCCCTTAAAATTGAACACCAAAGGAATTTAATTTTCAAGGACTAAATTAGTCATCTTGGAGAACTTTCTAATGGTGTAAACATATTTGAATTTTGAGCACTGAGTTGAAAGTTATGACCCCACCAAGTTGGGGTAAATAATTTCCTAGTTTTTTTTTTAAAAATTTGTAGTCATTTTGTATTTGTTTTTTGGAAAAAATATTCATTTCAATTTTTTTGGAATCTAGAGTCCATTGGGATTCCAGATAAATTTATAAAACTCTATTTTGGATAAGATAAACGAACTTTTGGATGCAAACAACTCATTTCTTATGAGTTATGCAATTTCTCCAATTGTCTATAACATTTGTAGGTTCCAACTTACCTAATGTTGTAATTCAAATTCCTTATTGAATTCAAATCATTGGTATCAAAGCAGGTATGTTGGATTGTATGTCACATTACACACAGTCTAGTTATCGAAGGTGGGGATTGGAGACACATAATCCATCTATCTACCTCCCTTTGAGACATAATCGACAAAGATGTCAAAATCAGAAACAATGGACCTTATCAAAACCATGGTGGAGGAAGCCCTAAACAAACAAAGGGAAAAAATTATGAGTCAATTCTCTTGAATCCTTCAAGATAACCAACAATCAAATGCAGGCCCTAAACCATTTAGCAACCACACCCCATTCAAAGTGCAGGTGAATTTTGATATTCCAAATTTCAAAGGAAAAATTGATGCAGATGTTGTGGATGAATGGTTAACCAAGTTGGAGAGATACTTCTCTGTGAATAACTTTTCCAATGTTGAGAATATAACATTTTCTCTCCTCAAACCTTCAAAGCTCATGTGAAGCTAGTGTGGGATGGTAAACTTACCTCAAGAAGGAATGAATCTACAATAGAAGAAGAACCTACATGGGGGGATTTCATGGAATTCATCATAGAAGAGTATTATCCTGAAGATACATATGCAAAAAACCATATGGAGTGGCAACTGCTTCAACAAAAGAAATACCAAATAGTGCAAGATTACACCAATCAATTTCATGGTTTATCAACAAAGCTTGACATCCAAGATTCAAAGAAGCATTGAGTGTTGAAATACTAGAGTGGGCTACATAGATACATTCAGACAGAGATGTCCTTTCTTAACATTGAAACATTGGGTACTACTTATAAATATGCCACAAATTTTGAGGAGAAATTCAAACAAAAGGGGAAGAAGGATTACTTTGAAAAAGACAAATTCAAGGGTGAAAGTGGTAGCAAAATCCCAGGGAAACAAGCCACTAACGACAATTCCTCTTCTCAATCACCAACATGGAACACAAGAGTGAAAAAGACAAATAAGGATTCAGGTATGTGATGTGATATTCACAAGAGTTCTCGACATGACATGAAGGATTGTAGGGCTGCAAAGACTTTGATGACAGAAACATATGAAGTAGAACAAGAGGTTGACATGTTTCCCATAGATCCCTTGAAAAACGGAGTGGTGAAACAATTATTGAAGCAAATCCATATGCCACTATTGTCACTACAAAAAGCATACACTAGGAAGATGAGGGACATCTATTTCATTCACAAATGTGGATGAATGACAAGGCTTTGCACTTCAGAGTGGATAGTGGAAGTCAAAAGAATCTAATTTATGTTGAAGCTGTAAAAAGATTGATTTTGAAGACTAAACCTCACCCGCAACCATACTCCATGGGATGGGTGAGTCAAGGAAGGGATATACAAGAAGACAAATAGTGTTGCTTATCCTATTCCATCAAACCATTCAAAGATGAAGTCATATGTAATGTAGCACCCTTGGACGTATGTGATGTGTTTTTGGGGCAACCATATATGTATTAATGCCATGGTGTATATGATTCAAGGCCATGCAATGTTATTGTCAAGGTGAGAAAATAGAAGTATCAAATTCCTAAGGTAAGTCCTGCAAAATCTACTTCTTTAATTAGTGCAAAATAGTGTAGATGTTTGATTGCCCATACTGGAGTTTTTGTACTACTAATGATACAACCAAAAAAGAAGAAGAAAGTCATAAGTAATAGTAATGTTGTAGCAACAACCACCTCTGTTCAACAAAAATAGATGGATACAATGTTGGCACAATATCCAGATGTCTTCACTTCACCCACAAGAGTTCCACTACATTGTTAATTAAATCATTCAATTGATATCATCCCAGGGATACCCTTACCAAATGGGCCATTGTACATAAGATCAGTATTGGAAAATGATGAGATCAAATGATAGATTGAGGAGCTAATTCAAAAAGGCCATATTCGACCCAGTGCATCCACATGTGGCAGTCTGATTGTTTTGGCCAGGAAAAAATAAAACACATGGAGGCTATGTATTGATTATCATGCCTTGACCAAGATCACAATGAAGAAAAAATATCCAATTCCTCAAATTGATGATCTTCTGGACCAACTACATAGGGAAAAGTTCTTTACAAAAATTGATTTCAAGTCTAGATATCATCAAGTGCCCATTGACTCTACAAATGTGTGGAAAACTTCCTTCAAGTCCAAATAAGGGTTATTTAAATGGCTGGTGATGCCTTTTCGGATAACAAATTCCCCTGCTACTTTCATGAGGTTGATGAATGACATTCTCACACCTTTCACTAACTCCTTTTTGGTGGTCTACTTAGATGATGTTCTCATCTTCAGTAAGACCTAGGATGAACATCTACAACATGTTGAGCGAGTACTTTCAACATTGCAACAACACAAACTCTATTCCAATAGAGAAAAGTATTATTTTGGATTGGAAAGAATCCAATATTTGGGATACATTATGGACAATAGAGGTGTTCATGTTGATCTTGCAAAGATTGAGGTCATTAAGGCTTGGTCTTCTCCTATGAATGTCACAAAACTTCATAGCTTCTTGGGATTAGCAAATTTCCATCAAAGGTTTATACTTGGCTTCTCTCATTTGGCATGGCTTATGAATCAAGTACTCAGAGGTGGATCCAAGGAAAAATTTGTTTGGACATAGTGCAACAACGCACTTTTGAGGAGTTGAAGAAGAGGCTATGCTCAACACCAGTATTGGCACTTCCAAATCTATAGCAACCTTTTGAAATTTAAACAGATGCATCTGATTATTCCCTAGGAGAAATTCTCATGTACCATGGTCATTTGGTGGCCTATCATAGTGAAACATTCTCTAATACAGTTCGACAGTATCCCACATATGAAAAAGAGATGTATTCAATTGTGCAGGCTTGCAAACAATAGAAGCACTACATTCTAGGAAAAGAGACTATCATACACAGATCATAAACCCTTGCAATTTTTGTAGACATAAGGGAAGTTGTAGAATGATAAACACCAGAGATGGTCTGCATACCCGCAATAATTTTATATCAATATTCATCACAAAAAGGGCAACATTAACAAAGTTGCAGATTGTTTGAGTAGACCTCCAATTCAGGCACTACTCATGGTACTCGATTCATGTGGGAATGAAACAAGTTGGCCTAATATGTATACCGCCAATGATGATTTCTCTGAAGTCTACACTCAATTGACATAAGGTAAGCAAGTTTCTTATTTTCATATGCAAGATGGTATCCTTTGTTGTATGGGTCATATATATGTTTACCTACAAAAGAGAGGGAAAAGATGATATGGAAAGCACATTATAGTCACACTACAAGACATTTTGGCATTGGAAAAACTCTTGTTGTGCTTTAGAGATATTTTTATTGGCCCAAGATACAACATGATGTCATCTCCTATATTCGGTCATGTGTTGTCTGTGCTATTATAAAACCTACAAATTGGAAAATCAGATTGTATATGCCAATTCCTACTACGAATAGACCTTGGCAATCTGTCTCCATGGACTTTATGTTTGGTTTGCCTACTACTAAGCATGGTCATGCCTGCATTTATGTGGTGGTGGATAGGTTTTCCAAGATGGCCACTATGGTAGCCTACAAGAAAGGGATCTTCGTAGAGGATACCACCAAGCTATTCTTCACTAATGTTTGGGTCCACTTTGGGTTGCCACAGAGCATTATTTCTAATAGGGATAGCAAGTTTGCTGGAAATTTTTGGTCATCACTTTGGGAAATGATGGATACCAATCTTACAAAGTCTACAACATTCCATCCACAACCATATGGATAAGTTGAGGTAGTGAATCACGTGATTGTCCACATACTTCATATGTACCATTCTCATCATAATCATACCTGGGATGAGAATATTCCATATGTACAACATAGATACAATCGAGCCATACATGGTACTACTGGACATAGTCCATTTGAGGTCCATTTGGAGTATCAACCTTTAGCTCCTTTGGACATTTCTCTTCCAATCATTGAAACTAAACCATCATCACATGGAGAAAAGGAGGTAGATAAAGTTTCCAATTTTTTTGAGAAAATTTTTCATCTCCAAAAGCAATTTCATGGGATAGCATAGTAGGTCAATCATAAATACAATGAGTGTCATGATAAACATCATACACCACACCATTTTTAGGTGGGTGATGAGGTTTGACTATTGTTGGAAAAACAAGGACAAACAACTGAGAGGGAGGTGAATCAGTTGTCACAAAATATTTAAACTTCTTCTAACTTAACTTAATCTCAGATTTGATGAAAGATTAATAAACCATAAACAATTAGCACATCTGAGAGATAGAGAACACCAAGATTTTTACATGGAAACCCTGTTAGGGGAAAAACCACGGTGGATGTTAGTCCACAATATTATACCTTATTAAAAGTATAATGAGAAATAAGGGGAATGCACATGCATTCAGGCACACTGCCTAGATCTCACTGCTCAAATACAGAAGAGGACTCACTGTCCAAAAGGAGTTTGGATTAAGACCATCCAAAATGTGAACTGAGAAAATAGCTTCTACACAAGCTTGATTACAGTTCTAGTTAAGCACAAAAAAACCTTCTTCACTCTTCGCTCAACTTCTTCACACTCTGCTCAATCTTCTTCACACTCTTCTCTGCAAATGATATTTTCACATACACACATAGGAGTACATTGAGCACTTTTAGTATACTTTACACTAATTAAACAATCGCTCTTATATATCCGTGACATGAGATTACACCAACAACTTAGTCAGCCAAAGATATAAAACATATTTTCAATGTCGGCCCAAATTTACAAATAAATTTGCAATGTGAATCCATCAAGGTCAGCCACAACATAGTGGAGACCCAAATTAGCAATTCCAACACAAAAAGACTTCAATTAATTTCACCTCAAAGATCCACAACACGCTACCATCAACATGTCGGCCAAGAACATGAAAAATAGAACATACGGAGAAAAATCTTCGACCACGAGCACACCGATCAATGTGGGCATACCACAAAGATAGAGCATGATCTAGAAGAATCCATGAGCACCAAGAAACAACAGAGAGACATCTGCAGCAACAAAAATTACCAGAAACACTTAAACTTCAATCAGGAATACTGACAGAACCCACAAAAATACTGTCAGAACACATTATTCACAACATGATCAAACCTTCACGCCGACCTCTAAAACTTCCGGTGGATGAACTCAATACACTCAGTAGAAAACCCTTTAAACCACAAGAATTGATCTTCAACATACAGAACAAGACACCTTCATGACCTTCACAGTTCCACTGGGAACCTGGAACACTTCTTTTAACAATTTTCTCAATATCCTTGACATATACAACCTTCAATACACCAAATGCTAATAGTGTTGACATCAATTCCAACCACATATCAACAACACATCCATAGCATCCAACAACTACATCTTCAAAAGGAGAGACTTCAGGAACCACATAAGAAATTTCATCCTCTGCGGTATGGACCATATACTATTCTCAATCAAGTTTGATAGAATGCTTTTGAATTGAATATTCTACCATTTTGGGGATTCATCTAGTGTTCAATGTTGAGTTTTTTCGTCCATATTTTTGACCTTTGTTGGACACTTCAAAAGTGGCTACTACAATTCATGTTGTAGATTTAAATTTTGAAACCACCACTCTATTGATTAGTGATCAGATTGTTGATGTTCATGTGAAGTCCCTTTGAGGCACACAAATTTCTTTGTATTGTGTTGTCCAGGCAGGCCAACACCTCCATCAAGGCAAGTGGTATATCAGTGAACAAATTGCTCAACGTTTTCCTCATATATTATAGTAGGATAGTGTAGAGGGACCCATTGCCTCTCAAGGGGGAGGAGTGATCCAAACTAGTTTAAGGATGTTCCAAAGGTGATAGAACTACGAAAAAACCGAAAATCCAAAATTTTGGACTTTTTTTGGTATTTTCTAGGTTCTAGTAAATCACATTTTTAGAGGTCTTCAAAGCGAAATTTGGGTCTAGTACAAGAACTTATAACTTACAAACATATAGCACCCATGAAATTCTTATTGTAGATAGCCCTTTATTAGAAATAATGAGGAAACATAAATGAAAATATCATATATATGTAGACCTTGTCAATTTTACATCAAATCAAATCCCAATACAATATCACCTAATAATGACAAAATGACTATGCATTAAGACATAGAATATACCTTCAAGGAGTTTAATCATTCAATAATAATATGGGATCATTTCCTCAATTACTAGCTTCATTAATTTTAAAGGAAGAGAATTTTGATAATAAAGTAGCTTGATTGACTAGGTAATTTACTAGGGAATTTCATTCTTAGTAGCAATGAGAAATGGATACACTTTCAAATTCGTCTATCTATTTTAGGAATTCATCTAGATTGGCTGTTAACTTTTAATTAGGAGAATATTAAATATTCACCATTTGTACCACAATTTTTGTGCGTCTTTCTATCTCCAAGTTTCAATAACCTACTATACACTACTTGTGTACCTACTAGAAGGGCTTCATATTGTACTTCATTTTTTATATTCTATCTGAGGTATTTCAAACCTCCCAAAAAAAATTCTCCTTTTGAATCTCTTAGGAGATACCTAACCACCACTAACATTAGGTTGCCTTTTGAAACCCCCTCAAAATTTAGTTTCACACCTATTATACAAGTGGCTTCCACTTTTCATTCCTACTATTAGTATTTTCTACGAACACATGAATGGGATGATGTTACTTTTTACATTATAATTGTCATAGTAAAGTATAAAAACTAATACACATCTAAGACTCAATCTAGAAGTAATGAATATAATATTCCCTCTCATTTCTTTATCATGTCAAATTAATGTCTTGATTATCATAAGAGCAAAGAAAATGAAGGCTATGAAGAGTTCACCAATATAATATCTATTTATTTGTCAACTGATCTTTATCATGCCAAAATACATGAATTGGAGTTGTTGTTCCAATCAACCACCCCTCATAGTAGGTATATGGTTCTATAAGGGATTGTCACTATATAATTGTAAATAGACTTAGAAATGAGTTTCACCATTGTAGTTCATGTTGATATATTATTTCTATCCCCCTATCCATTTAATCTTCCCATGAAATTCCCATGAATGAAGAATGAGTACATTCACTTCAAGTACACAACCATAAAAGAGACCCTCAATGCCAAAATTAAAACTTATAAAATAATCACATTAACACTAATGAGATATTCAAATTTCACTATGGAACATCACAACTCCAAGCATATGGCTTCATCACTTAATTTTTTTATAATAACAAGGATTGTTATCCTCAAAATATAAATACACTTAGGCTCAATTACTACAAAGGGACAACATCATCTCAAATGATTAGACAAGGAACAAAAGATCCATAAGCCTCAATAATTAATAAGACAACATCAATCAAATGCCTAAATCATAATAAAAGGTATAAACTCACATCAATAAATAGTATCTTCTCAATATAGGTGACTCTAAAAACCTATACTAAGAAGAACACTATACAAGCCAAGTAAAACTAATAGATAAACACAACTTTACCACATGTTTCCTTGCATTCTTTCTCATTCTTATTGAGAGCAATACAAGTGCACCCAGAACCAAGGTATTATCATTTTGTTAGAATATACAAAACAAATATTAACTTGGAACCTAGTGTAATGATTAAATACAACAAGATTGTAAATATAGATTATTATAAAATCAAAGTAATAAAATAGAGTTAGTTTTCTAAAACTAGAGAGAGATATACAAATTCTCAAGAGATAAATATGCAACTAAGAAAAATAACAAAAAGAAATATCACAATCACATACAATCATGATATGAGTATTATAAGAAATAATCAAGAGGAGTCCTAACATATGACAACCAAGTGAATCACCAAGTGAGTCACAATGAAGGAGACCAAGTAAAACATGACTTGTTAATAATAGCATATGCCTCCTATAAACATGATAAATGTGTGTGAGATAAGATGTATCTTAGGGTGTGACACATGTTCAAGTCTTCCTAAGCAGTATTATCCTATGCATAATAAACATAGAAAAAAAAAATAGATATGCAAATATGTTATGCATTCTAACATCATTTACTTTGAATTTACTAGGGAAAATTGTAAATTTATACAAATACTATAGACAAGATCCTATCAATTTCTACTTCTCTCATTGATCTAATCTTTCATGCCAAGTTTTAGTTTAGCAATGTAGGAAGAGAGAATATAAGAAATTTGATCAATGTTGAAAATCAGTGAAAGAGAAAAACATAATGACTTTTAAAAAGATTTTAACAAAAATATAATGGCCTTCCAAATTATATTTCAAGAAATATTGAATGAATTACCAATTCATCAATTGTTTAATAAATAAATTCACCAAGATGCCTATAACTAAATTTGAAGTATGGTACACCATTAACAACAACATGCAACTCACTAATCACTATGTCGAGGCTGAAGAAACTTACGTCAACATCAAAGCAGCCTTTGAGAGGGGTGTTAGAAGGGTATGGATTGAGGGTGACTCACTTAACATAGTGAGGTGTCTGCAAGGTATCCAAAAGCCGATTTAGATGATTGATTCTCTCATCAATGATTCCATAATGATGTTGAGGTCATTGAAAGAGATACAAATATCTCATACCTTTAGGGAAGGAAATTCCCTAACAATTTTTTTTCGAATGAAGTTGTTAGTTTAATGAGTTTCAAGATGTGGGAAGACTACTCCCCTCTTCCTAAGAGGGCTAGGTTTTTATTATGAAATGACAACTAGGAATGAGTATTGTGTGGGGGTGATCAAATATTAATCATATCCCTCCTCTTCACACATTTTATGGGTATTCTTTTGTCCATTTCAAAGGCCTTTCATATATCTATTTACCATTGTAAGTTTTGGCTCATCATGTTTATTCTTGGAAACTTTGTCATGGGTGGGAATAGGAGACTTGAACCAATTTCTTGTGATAAAGGGAAGAACAAGCCGAAGGTTTGGGGACTTTAGAGAAAAAGAACTTCAAGCCTTCTATGGAAAGGGCATGGTTTTGACCATGAAGCCTTTGATCAGTTTGTTCAAAGCTAGCACAAAAAATGTCTAAAGGTGAATGGAGCGAAATTCCACATCAATGAAGATTTCATAGCCTTTATTATGGGATTATCAATAGAGGGGCACAAGTTTCATAAGGAAAGAAACAAAAATGAAGATGCATTGGACTATTTTTTCAAAGGTAATGAAAAGGATGATCTAATTAAACTTTCGTCTTGGGGATATTATCGACTTTTCATTAAATGCATATGGGTAGATGTGTCTAAAGTTTTGATGAGGTATGCCACCCTTGATGGCTAGTGTTTTGTAATTTTAGGGTATCATTTTATCCTTCTTAATCGTTTTAGACACAACCTACATGTTTATTTCCTATTTTTTCTCCTTACATCCTTAGAGGTTTTGATTTATGCCCACCTGAAAAACCATCGGGCACTGGTGCTTCATGAAGGACTCATCTTTCTCATCATGAAGCATGTTAGGGCTAACATCCTAGCCAAGGCTATTAAGGGTAAGGAAAAGTTCATTCATATAATTCTCCTTCTTCTAGGTTGGACATGGATGGAGTTGGGGATGAGGATTATAAGGTGGAGGATGTAGTTGAGGTTTCCTCCTCTCCTTATGAATCTCCTAGTAAGAAGTAGAAGAGGGGGGCTTCAATGAAGAAGGTTTTAGCTAAAATTTGAAAGTCCAGGGGTTAAATATGAAAGGGTCTAAGTCTGGTGATAAAGGTGAAGTGCAAATGAGAGGTGGGCAACGAAGGCGAGCATGTAGTAGGAAATAAAAGGTGCATAGGTTAGAGCATGACAGTTCTGAGAAGGGAGGGGAGGAGGGTTCCCATTCACATTAGGTGGAGGACCAAGCTATCATTGATAAATTTGGTTCATTAGATGTGGAAGACTCCCCAAACCAACAACTTTCTCAACAGGATGTTTTGGCTGGTAAAGGCAATAACGGTGCTATAAAAAAGTTGGTTAAGGAACCAAGCCCTGATAAGTTTAAATATGTGACCAATGTCCTTCCTTTTTTGGAGGATTTTTCATATCTGAATGAGGATAATACCTCATTGCTTGAGCTGCAGGATATGGACAGAAATGGGGCCACTTGTAATTTCAAACTAGCCAAGTGGGTGTTGAAAGAATTCAATAAAGTGAATATTAAGATTAGGATTCTAAAGGAGAATTCTAATCATCCTAAAGGTGTTGCCTCATACTTGATCATTGAAAGAATAGTTGATCTATAAAGCTCCTTTTTGGATTTAAAATCTGAATGTGAGAGCTGCATTCAAGAAATGGATGCTCAAATTAAGGAGATTAATGATGACATCAAGAAGCTAATGCAGATTAGCTACACATCTATCAAAAACAACATAGACTCCCTAAAATTGTTAATGGATAAATTGAGACAACTTAGGGAGGATCAAATTTACTATACTGAATTGCATGAGAAGGACCTGGCCACCAAGGAAAAGGGAAAAAAGACTGCAAAGGATGAGGTTAAGGGACCAAGTTCAAGGACTAGCGGCAGTTTGAGGAAGACTTTCGAAGAAGAGAAAAAGGACTTATTGGATACATATGGTTAATCTGCACTATAACCAAGAGCTCAAGGTGGCTAATGCCTTGAAAATTTTGAAATAGGTCATGTGTGTCTTGTTTGTTTTCTATTTGTTGGGTTGTTGTGTTTTGGTTTTTGGTTGGTTGTTGATTTAATTGCTATATTTTTTTTGTAAAAGCAGTGTTTTGTTATGTTTTGATGTAAAGGGTTTTGAGTTCCTTCAAAACCTGTTTTTCCCTATTAATCAAAACAACATGTAACTCTCATTATAATTCCCTAGAAATAAAAACTATAGTAGGGAAATAACTTCACAATATCAAATAAATTTTTAAAAATAAATATAAAATATTTAAAAATCAACACCACAATTTCAAACACAAAGTTAAACATCATTTTCAAAATTAGGTTGCAACATAAGGATCAACTTTTGGGTAAGATGGCATGTTCCAAAAAAATGGAGAGCATGAGCAAGAAGAGGAGTGGGACGGGGATTTTGAAATCCTCAGATACAGAGGGCGATGGTGGCTCTGAATCAGATGACACCAATGATGCTTGGATGCTCTCTCTTTCAGTGGGGGTGCCTGATTTTTCTATTTAGTGTGTGGTCTGGTTTGTCTGTGGCTGGGAGCTTTGTGGAGAGTTTCGGTCTATCCTTTGAATCTAGCTAGCATGTCAGGTGTGTTGTTGATCTTTATTGTTTTTCTTGCTCTCTATTTCCTTTCTGTGCGGGCTCTCCTTGCTTGTCATTGGTGTTGTTCTATGGGGCTATTGAGGAGTGGTGTTGGTTATTTTCTTTGGCCTAGGATGTGTTGTGAATTTTTTTGTTGCTAATGTCCTTCTGGGATGTTGTGGATTGGTGTTGGGTGTTGTTGTTTTCCTGCTGGGGGGTTGTGTTTCAAGTCTGGTTGCTGCATTCGCCTTGTGGGGTTTTTCCCAATTCCTTTGTGTTGGGTGTGCGGTTGGGTTCCTATTCACTTCCTCCTAAGGGCTTGGATGTCTTGATGCCATTGGTGCTAGAATTTTTTGAGGCTCTTTCTTTGGCATTGGGTGTGGTTTTTGGGGTGCATATAATGGGTTTGATTGTGGAGAGATTCTGGCATTTTTTAGACCTTGACTAGAATGTAGGGTCAAATGTTGATTTTAATGGTTCTACCTTCTCTCTACTATTTCCACTTGCGGGCTCTCCTGGCCTTGTCTATTCCAGTGCCTCTTTGTTGGAGCTTTATTTCGTTGTGGTCTTGGGGTTTTGCTTCTATGGGATTTCCTCTTTGATGCGGAATGTGGGTTTTGGTTTTCCTTTGGTGGAGTTTTTTGTGGTGAGTTTTTGGCATGTTTTAGACCATGACTGGCATGTAGGGTCGAAGGTTGTGCTTCATGGTCTTTCCTTCTCTCTACTCTCTCTACTTGGGAGTTTTCCTTGCCTTGTCTTGCTTCTCTTAGGTCCCAGTGGCTTTTCTTTGGTGCTATTTTCTTTACTTGTTAGTGAGGTTGCTCATGTTTTTGTTGATTATCCTTTGGTGCCTCTCTTATTGTCTAGGATTTTCCCAAAGTTTTCCTTCTTGGATGGGCTTAGTTCTTTCAAGTCCCTAGTGTTCTTGGTGCAATTTGGGGTTGTTTTTGCTCGAGGTTTGGCTGTGAAGCTGCTGGCTAGTTTTTCCAGCATGGTTTTTTACTGGTTATGTTTCCTGGAAGGCTAAAGTGGTTGTTGGTTATGGTGGCTGCCAAGGTTTCTTGTGATTCTTAGTTGGAGGTTTTTCTCTTGGGCTGCTAGTCTTGTATGATGGTGTCTATGCTCTCTCCCTCTTGGGTCCTATTGTTCATTTTATAGTATGGGGGTGTGCTGCTAGTTGAGGAGTGCTCTGTTTTTTCTTCTTTGCTCCAATTTACTATTTTTCCAAAGGATGATATGGTGTTCTTTACTATGGGTGTAGCTGCTTCCCTTCAGTTTTTTCAGCTATGGTCTTCATTGGAGGTGGAGCCATCTTCTATTTATAAAATAAAAACTTACAAAGATAAAATGATTGTATGCTTTACTAAAAATAGGAAAATAAAAATTATAATACAAATGGGTACCTATTTTAAAATGGGTACATGTTTAAAAAATAAATGAGTACCTATTCATTTTTAAAATGTGTACCTATTTCATTTTAAAATGGGTACCCATTTTAAAGAAGGTACACATTCTATAAATTTTAAAATTTTCAACCCACCCTTTTGATTTATTCTTAGGCTTGGAAAAGACTTGAAAATCCAACCCTTAGTCTTGGACCTACAAGTACAATGCCATGTTTAACAAGACTAAAAATTGACTTAGCAATATAGATGATGATGTCTAGTTTTCAAATATGATTTTTTAATGATTGAACATATTTTTTTATTTGTTAATTAATTTTTAAGAAAAGTGGTCCATAAACTTAAAATGATGTATTAGTAAAATTTTAATAACTTTTGATTTTTAAACTTTTTAAAACATTTATGTGTGACCAATCTAGACATAATTGTATAAACAATGAAAAAATGTATGCCATGATTAGTTTAGATCAAATTATGTTGGCCGTACAAAATGGGTTTTCAAAAATAGCAATTAGGACCAATAAAAGATTAATTAATTATTATTTTTAAATTAGAAAAAAATCCTAACTAAACCTCACCATAATACACATCTTTCTCCAAGAGGAATCAAAAATATTTTTATTTAGGTCAAATTATGTTGGCCATACATGTGCATGCTTTGGCTCAAAACATAGGACATTAAAAAAATTATACATCTTGTACAAACCCAAATTTTATCATTTTGGTATTATAATAAATTACTTAATTAAAAAATAGACGTAAAATCCCACATTTCATATTTTTACACTACATGAGTGTTTCAAATGTTTACTTCAACTATGACAAAATTTGATTTTCGGGGAAAAAATTCCACTTTTTAGCCAAAAAATGGACCCCATTTCTTGCACTTGCCCTAATGTTTAGTAGATCACTTTGTGCAAAAAATGGTTGAGAATGGTAGGATCTTGTTAGAGAAGGTTGAAACTTTGGGTAAAGTTATATATTTTTTTATGAATCCATTGACCACATATAAGCTCTCTTGGTGCAAGAAGGCCATGTGCCTTGATTCTTGTACTTAATTGTAGTTATTTTTCCTATGGATATATTTGCAATGTATAATTTGAAGTGGGAGAATGTTAAGATTAAGGTGTCATTTACTTTGCAATATTATGTATGTTTTGTGTATCTCTATCACTCTTGAAAAGTGTCCATGAACTCCTAGGGTGTAATTGGAAACTATATTGTAATTAAGATTCTTTGAAAATGTTGGCATTAGTTGTCATATAAATTCATGAATGAGGTGGACACAATAGTGAAAATTATGGTTGAATTTGCCTCATTAATTGCACTTCCCTATTTTTAGGCACTAGGATTGATTAGTGGAGAGTTTTATATGATAGATGGGACTCACATAAGTTGGTCACTCCAAAATGGAGCACTATACTTGAGGATGTGATCCATTAGGAGTTATGAAAGAAAATATGCCTTTGTGGTTACATTTACTAATCAAAGGGGAAATCAATTGCCCATGTGATGTCCATGTGAAGTCATTCATTAATTTATTATTCTCAAAAGATGCTCTTGAAAGTGTATTTGGGGTTTTTGCATGATACCTTGGTTTTGGTAAATCATTTATTTTTTTGTCCTCTCTTTGTTCCTATATTCAAGGGTATGAGATATTGGTTTTAAGAAGATTGTTTTATGCATACATAAGTGATGCTAGAGTGCTATTAGATTAAAGAGAGTGTGATTGTGTTGGATTTATCTTTTTCTTGAAGATTAATACATACTTGTGTTGGCATTGAAATGAAATGGTTTGTCATTGATGTCAAAGGTTGCAAGGTTGCTTGTTCAGTTATTCAATTGATAGAGCTTTATTTCTCATTTTGATGTTCATTCTATGTTGTTTGGTGTAGGTGCATGGTGTTTCCCAAGGTGCAAAGAAAAGTTTATGGTATTTGTTTCATTGCAAGAGACTCGTTATGTTTTGAAATGACCAAAGGATTCTTCATTCAGTCAATGATGCCAAGTGATGATGTAAAACAGTGTCTAAGGAAAGGTTGATAGCAAAGTGTCAAATTTGTGTTCATGATGTTGCAAGGTGCTATCACAGGGTTGTTTTGGTACAAAGGGCAGAGTGCTTGAAATTAGTGTCATAATAGTACTCATGGTGATTGAGATGTCAGAGCATGGTGAAAGGACTTCTTATGCAAGAAATAGTGGATGCAAAGAGAGGTGTGTTATTAAGACAAACAATGAAGTGGAAATATGAAGGAAAGGTGATAATGGAAATGTTGCATGGTGATTTCCAATTCAAGTCCTCATACCTTATATTTTAAAGGTGATTTATCATCTTGGATTGAAAGTTGATTAAGTCTCTGTCTAATACTTATACTATTGTCCTAGCAAGTGACTTACTATGATTACATTCTTTTTATCAACCAATCATTAGCTTTTAAAGAAGAATTACGTGGGTTTTTTATTAAGGCTCTAATTCATAGTATTTGATAAGTTGAAAAGTAGTTACCTCAAAAATAAGGAAGACAATAGTTGAGATGTTTAGTCTTTTTTTGTTTGAAGTAATGGTCTCTACAAGATGAACGCTGGTTTTGTTCTTTGTAACTACTTCTATATACATGGGTTTTTGAAATGAACAGGTTGAGAGATGTTAGATGTTTTTGAATTACAATGGAGATGAATAGTTCAGAAAATACAAATGTGTAAAGTTTTGCACGATGAGGGTTTATGAATCAAGTGTATACAGTGAGAGTTTTGTGAGGATTTACAAATTAGATACACAATGATTCTTGCAATTTACAGTGTTCAATAACAGAAAAGGAGAATAGATGCAGCAAGGTGTATAGATGAAGATCTTGTATGAAGACTTTAAGATAGTGAATGAGATGAAGGCCTTGTATAAAGCAATGTGAAGACAGTGAAGATCATGAAGATGCAAATACATTGAGTATAATGAAGAGATGAATGAATACATAGTCAAATTGATTTGAGAAATGGAGACATGTATATCAGGCATTGAGATAGTGTATAAAGGGACATAAAAATAGTGAAAAGGTTTACTTAAATCAATGAATTATTTTTTGAATATGAAAAGGCAATAAGTCAATGATAGAATGCATGAAACTGTGAATAATATTTTTAAACGGTGAGGAGGTTGTATGATTTGTATAGAAACAGAGTAACCCTCTAAACTTTATTAGTTTTTTTTTAACAAGTGTATGTTTTCCAGTAAGGCATAGTGTTTGCTAGTGAGGTGTGTTGTGTAGCTAGCGAGGCTTTTCCAGTGAGGAATTTTGTGTAACCAGTGAAGTTCCTTTGCTAGTGAGGCATAAAAAGTAGCCAATGAGGCTCTATAATTAGTGGGAATTTATTAAGCAAACGAGGCAATTTTTCCTATGTGGTTTTTTATCCCTATGAGGGTTTTCCACTCATGAAAATATTGTGTTATGGTTCTTTTGTGTTATGCCTCTTTTGATTTTTTCATGTGGTTTAAAGATCTGATATTGGTTGTCACATTTGAGTACATTCTTGAAAATGAACTTTTCATGATTATAAAGAAGTTATGTGTTTTGAAAAACAATTTAATTTCAATTTGGTTATTGAAACACTGATTCACCCCCCCCTCTCAGTGTTTCTAGTACTCTAACAAGTGGTATCAGAGTTAGACCCTTGCAAAAATTTCAACCAACTTAAGGGTTCCTAGTAGAGGAGTATAATGGGAAAGAGGTATCGAAATAAAGTTTATAAAAAAGGAGAAAGGTCGACATCAAAAGAAAGAGGAGTCTATTACAAGGTTGATGATGTTTCTAATCTTCTTGGCTCTAAAGAATGTCAAGTAGGAATAAATGATGAATCTCAGTTCATAGAGATTGCAAATGAATACCAAAATGATCAAGAAACCAATGAAGGAGGAGTTGTTGATTTTGAAGGAGAACTTGTTGCTGCCCTAGTTGAAGTTAAAAACCTTAAACGAGAGAATCAAAAACTACAGGTAAGACTTTAAGAAAGTATTAAGGTTAATAAAGTCTTGGTACAAAATCATATAGAATCTGAAAAGACTGTTGAATTTCTTAAAGTTCAAGTTGTGGCAAGAAAAAGGGTTGAAGAAGAAATGGAAAATAGATTTAAAGATAAGGAAGAGATGTGTAAAAAGCTAGAGAGTGAGATTGCCTCATTGAAGAGTGTAGAGGAAAATTCTCTGTTAAAAGAACACATTGTAAAATATGATGTGATTGTCAATTTGAGATTAGAGATTGAAGAAAACAAAAGGATAGCTGATGTGACAAGGTCTGATTTGGAAGTCAAAATAGTTGAATGCCAAAATCTTGAAGGAGAAATAGTCTCTCTAAGGAAAGATCTTAAGAATATTAGGAAGCAGTTAGAAAAGAATCAAAAATTTGATGAGAGCACCAACAAGTTGAATGAGATGTTAAGTAAGCAGAAACATCACAAGGATGTTGTTGGTTTAGGCTTTGTTCAAGGACAAGGTTCTAGAGTCGGTAAAACGCCAAGAAAGAAGATAGATCTAAGCTATCACGCTGCAACCTCTAAGACTGAAGAAAAGAAGAAATCAAAAATTACTACTGTTGATAGTAGATAGTTCAAGGACATCAACAGAGGAAGAAGTAGATCCAACTGGTTCGTAAGATCTTCACCTACTTGGTAAGATCAATCAATGAGGTACAATTATTCATTTCATCGGTTATTGTTATTTGTGTAATGGTTATGGGCATAAAGTAAGTTATTGTAGAAGAAGGTCAAAACGGAGTCAATATGCATTATGTAGGAATATGAATGTAATATGTTATAAATGTCATAACCATGGCCATGTTGCAAAGTATTGTAGAACTAGGTTTGTGAAACAGGAGAAAAGAAATGATTCCTCACATAAGAAAAATACAAAGTCACAAGCATCTGGTGACAAGAAGAAATCAAAGAAGAAAGTCTAGAAAAGGAAAGAGCCTGAGAAAGTCTGGAGGAGGAAATCTGAACAAAAATAGAAAGAGCCTAATCTTGTGCACACTGCACAAGAGACTTCTTTAAATGCATAAAAGTAGCATGGAGTTAGGGGGAGATGTTCAATGTCATATATTTTACCCCTAGGTGAAAATAAGAAGGTTGGTTCATGCTTGGTGTTGAGGTATTTCTTTCTTGCTCCAAGGTTTTGCATTATTGGTGGTGTCTTTAACTTGATCAAATGTTCTTATCAATGAATGATTTTCAATTTGCTTTATCTTAGTGATAGCTCAAATCACAGTGATTCTTACTGTAGCTCAGAGAAAAACACATGGGAGAGTTAGGCAATTCAAATATAATCTATTCAAACTATACGAATGAATCCTCAAAGCTTAGATAATCGAGCACAAAAGAAAGCTAAGAACATGCATAAAAGAAACTATTTTACCAAACATGTGATCAATTCCATTGAATAACCTCCATTACTTTTCTCCATTTTGTCTGTGTAGTGTAGTTGCCCTCATATTTTCAAAGTTCATGCAAGCATGGCCTAAGTGTTGCGATTAAGGAAAAACATCGAAGATTCAAGATAATTTCTCTAAAAGTCATGATTTCGAGAGAGATTGGAATGATGAAAGACGGATAAATTTATAGAAAATTGATTATTCAAACGACAGGTCAGGATCGAAAGATCAACAAACGGTTGAGATCGACAGATTAGTCATGCATTCTGATAACTGTCAATAGTGACATGAGTGATACAAATTAGAAATAGAAATAAAGATTAAATAAATGATTTAATGTTCAATTTTGGTATTCGAAAACAAAAGAATAGTCTTTGCATGACAAAGATAAAGATGGATTAAAGCAACTCTTTGTTCGAACACACACACAAGATTTAATTAATTAAATAAGAATATTTAATTAATATGCATGTACACACAATTGAGTTGGCACAAGATGACCAAATGATATGACAAAGAGATTACCCGAGAAAGCAACTCAAACATTAAATCCAGAGTTAACTGAGCAATTTAAATAGATGTCGAGTCAAGTCAAAGTGAATACTTAGATAACTCACACAATTATCTAAATATAGAGGAATGCGTTAAAATAGGATTTAGGAATTAAATAATTCATTTAATTCAAGATTTGATATTTGAAGAATAATTAAATAAATAAGATTTATTTAATTAAGTGTTGAAGAGATTAAATGAATAATTAAATAAATAAATAATTTATTTAATTATAGTTGACATATGATAAAGGGGGGAATTAAATAAGAATTTATTTAATTTGACAAGAAGGATAAGGTTAATTAGTAACATAATTAAATAAAAAACATTTATTTAATTAATCAGATAGAATAAAGAAAAGTGTGAATTAATTAAATAATTAAGATTATTTAATTAATAGACGAAATGAAGACTTTAGAGAATAATTAAATAATTGACATTATTTAATCATGACCATGGAAATACGAATTATGAAGAATATTGAAGTCGCAGGCCTAAACCAAATTTCAGTGTCTACATTTGCCCCTCTTTAATACAATGTCATTTCAGCGTTGTGTCAAAGAAAATTGATAAAAAATTATGCCCCAGTAATGCCCCAGTGTAAAGCAGATAAAGGTATGCCCCCTCTGGAAAATTGACAAATTTTTGAAAACTTTCAAAAAAATTTGGAAATAATCCCGATTAGTCCATTTGATAGCCAGAAATGCAATGGAGTTGACAAATTGAAGTTGGAAGTGTTAAGGACAGGTATGGGTCGATTGAAGTTGGAAGTTGACATGGCCAGTAGAAAGGAATGCCACCAAAACCCTAGGTATAAATAGAAAATGGGGTAAAAACCCATTCATTTTCACCCACATAGCTTTGAGATTTGAGAATTTTGCTCTACATCCTCAACGAAGATGTCTCCCATTCCGCACACCCACCATCAAGCATACAAGATTCAAACCTTTAGGTGGCCAACCGACGCGGACCCTCCGATATGTACTTCATTCTCGACTTTTGAATTTTTGATTTTTGTGCTTGTTTATGCATTTAATTTTATGTTTTCTTATGCGTCAGTTTTTTTGGAAAGTCACATATGGGTGTGTAATCAACACATCTGTATGCGGAACGTCACAACTACAATTTTATGTATTATGGTTAGTGTAGGTTTTCCATAGTTCACCGCATTTGTATTTGAGTTACACACATTTACTAAATAGCAACGCATTTGCATTTAATTTAGACGCAATTGTTTTATTTTCAACGCATGTGCAATAGTTTCAACGCATTTGATAATTTCCTTACACATGTACATTTAGTTGGACAATGTTTAGCGTTGATAGAAAAAGACACATTTGATATGTAGTTGCATTTTTTATTTCCACACGCATTTGCATTTGAATGTGATGCATGTGAGAAATCATGATGCATTTGTGAAATTCAATTACGCATTTGGTTTTCTACAACGTATTTGCAAAAATAATGATGCATTCGCAAAATAATGACGCATTTGAATAGCATTTGATTTGGTCACTTTGCATTAGAATAGGTGATTGATTTTGACATGAGGCATGTATAATGCCATTACAGGTTGTTTTGGACACTGTGTATACGTGAGAGTTGAGACCATTGACTTTTCGCTTCTGAGATAGTTTGCGGAGCACGGCGAAACGATTCTTATGGAATTTGGATCTTCTCCATGTGACAGACATGCCCACTATTCAGGCAAACCGGGGTCTATTGATAGCATTATGTGAGCGGTGGCACTCAAAGACTTCTTCGTTTCGCCTACCTACTAGAGAGGCGACGGTTACATTGGAGGACATCTACAGGATTCTAAGACTTCCTATCAGAGGGATGAGGGTGTGATATGATACCCAAAGGGGTTTCACGGAGATGTGCAGATATTACCCACATGCAGATATTAGACAGTTAGGTTTTGATCATTATGAGATTAGATGGTGTGTATTGGCATAGAGGTATAGGCAATTGGACTGTCTACTGTGTACACTGATAGGTGGTATAGTCCTTCCTGACCGTTGAGGTCATGGTTTTCCTGTGGTTGGGGAGAGATGCTAGTGGGTATGTTAGAGTGACGGGAGGTATATGCTTGGGGTCCTTGTCTCCTCGGCATGTTATATTTTCACTTGCATGATATAGCCTATCGAGAGGCTCAGTCTATGAGTTGTGGTACCATGCTCCTAATGGTCTGGGCATGGGAACACATTGCCATTTTTCATCCACCAGTTATAGTTGATGTGCAGCACAGAGCACCATATGGCTTTCGTTATGCGGGGACCAATACTCAGCACCACATGGGAGATACTGGGTATTTCAAACATGCTATTGATACCATGGTTCAGTTTACATGGAGACCATACTTGGGATGCCCAAAGTGGTCAGATGAGGACGATCATTTTCCTTATTGCCACCAGACATAGTACCTAATTGGGTGGATTGTTTCTCATGTGCATATTATAGAGAGACATTTACCAGATTGTGTCCCGCGACAAGTTGGACAGATTCAAGATGCACCCAGAGGACGAGTAGAGTTTGCGAGGTCCTCGCGAGAGATTCCTTTGTGGGGTCCAGAGATTCCAGTGGCCACTGCCGAGGCAAAGGTTGATGCATTGCAGGAAGTTTAGTGGGGATGGAGAGATGGTGCAGTAGACCCAGGTACCACTGAGGCATATGATCAATGGTGGGTTGTGCACAGGCTGATACCCCTTACAAATATAGATCAGGCTGCGCCGATAGAGCGACGAGGGATAGGGTCGTGCGGTAGGCATGGCAAAGGCAAAGGTTGGAGAGGTGAAGGGGGATGTGGCGATGATGGAGATGGTGAGGGAGGTGGTCGACGAGGTGGTGGGAGAGGGAGATGTGGACGAAGGGGACGAGGGCCACCATTATCACCTATCATGAGGAGAGATAGGGGGAGGAGGATGTGCACATGCCTGATATTGGCAGAGGTGGGGAGGAGTTGCATGTTGAGGTTGGGAGAGATGAGGAGCACCCCCCCGAGGAGGCCATTCCAGAGGTTCATGCAGAGGAGGAGGAAGACAGATAGGAGGTAGAGATTGATGCCCTGGGCTTACTTGGTGCTTATCAGGATGATGACAAGGAGGATGATGATCAGGAGCGAGAGATCTGTGATAGGATTTTGGAGGAGTTGGAGGATGAGGATGATGGTGTGCAAAGGGTGAGACAGGTGGACACAGGGGCAGTTGATCCTGACACTGCTACACTTTGTGCCTAGGTTGCATCCTTGGAGGAGCATATGAGGGTCATGATGTCCGAGAGAGATGTGTTACAAATGGAGAGGGACATAGCCGTCATGGACAGAGATTAGGCCATAGCTCAGAGGCAGGAGACCGAGGAGAGATTTACAGAGATTAGAGCTCTATGCATTGGGTCGGCAGCTGCATTTGCTAGAGAGTTAGTCAGAGCCAAGGAGAGGGCCACTTATTACAAAGATTTGTATGAGATAGCAATTCCTCCAGATAGACGAGCCCCAATTTTTTAAGAGGCATGTAGTGAGAGGTCCCAGACTAAGACCCATAGTAGGACAATTAGCATAGAGGGTGTTGAGCAGCCATGTAGAGTTGGTCCATATGATAGGCCACATTCAAGGCATAGGCCATCAAGTTCCCGACATCAGTCATCTGCACACTCCACTCATGATAGCAGTGGCAGTTCAGGATAGGGACATTTGTTGATATGTACTGAGACATTGTATTATGATCATATAGCCTGTGGGCTTCCATATTTATGGATACATTATGACATTGTGATGTGACACTGTTGAGCGATATATATATGATTTTGGCAGCGATTCTCATGATATGCATTTCTATTTATTGATTATGTAGTCGTTTATTTATACATGTTATGTTTATATGATATGCCTATGTGTGATGGATGAGCATATCTTCTTCATGATGTGTTTATGCAGCCTATGATGTGATGTTGATTCTATGTAATGATGTATGCATTAATATTTATGATGTCGATGCAATATGATTGTATATGTACAATGCTTTCTACATGTGATTCTATAGATGTGTAATGTCCCCTTCTCAAACCTAATCTTTCCAGGACCGTTGGCCTTTTCCTTGGGAACCCGAAGGCTAGTCGAAAGATAAATTAGGGTTTCCTATTTTTGAGGAGGTCATTGCTCGGAGATGATGGATTCAATGGCGGATTTTCTGGTTTTCAGAGAGCTTCGCAGTGGTGTGTTCATCTCGGCATTCTGAGCATTTCCCGGAATTTACTATTTTTAGTAAATTCTATTTTTGGCAGTTTAGCAGTTGGGTCCAGCATGGTTGACTTCCTATGTCAGTTTGATCAGTTGACTTGGTCATTATTGGCTTCAGGGCACAATTGGAGAGATAAGTTGATATAATTAATTAAAAAGTCAAGTTTTAATATTATTTTCGGACATTGACCCCTTGGCCTAGTCTATTGACTTTATGTTGTTTTGAAAAGTGGGCTTTTGAGGGTGGCGCCTCATTAAAGATTATTTTATATTTTACATTTTATCCAAAGTCAAAACAAGCTATAAAGGGGATGCAATTATTAAAGTATTGATTTTAATTATAAAGTCAATATTGAGCTTGAAGGAAATGGACGCCATCCTTGAAAGAGATTAGGGTTTTTGCCTTGAAGAGGAGATTAGGGTTTTGAGAAGTCAACGAGAAAGTTATAAAAGGAAGGCTTTGATCATCATTTGGTATCTTTGGACTATGCTAATGTTATGCTGCCGAAATGGTTGCGGGAATTCTTCGAGGAATGAATGCCTCCTAGTCTGGGCTCGACTTCATGCTTGAAAGATAGCATCTAGTGGAGATTTTAGCATGCTTATGAGTGATTCAATCATTTGTAAGTTTGCCTTTGTTTTTGTGCATTGTAATCATCATTGTAATTAGTTAGATCTGATTTCAGCATATTAGAGGTATTTCTAAAAGTGCAGATTAGCTACAGCAGATCCACGTTTATATTCATAACTCAAAAAATACAAAAGAGTTAGTTCTGGGTATTGCATTGATAGTAGTGTCAAGGAAGGGCGAATATTTGTCTCCAATCTTAGATTTTATTGTTGTGTATTTAATTTTTAAAGTCAAATCGAATTCTTCAGCTGGGGCCGTACTTTCTCATGCATTGGGAATTGTGCATTTAATTATTTGGAGTGTTTAGAGTCTGTTTCTTCATATCATCTTGAGCGCCATTTTGTTGGGAGTCTTGTGGTTTAAGAATCAGGTCATTTGAGCGAGTGGATAGGGAGTTGTGAGCATTTGAAGGTTTTCTTAAGCTGCTGTTTTTATGAGCATAATACAGATTTGTAAAAAGAACAGAAAACAGAATTAATATTTCCGACTCATTGTGGGAAGTTGATGTGGCCTCTTGAATCAAATCAAGGGAATGATTATTGCATTGTAATTGGTGATTATTTCTAGTTCTAATCTCTTGACAAGCATATGCTCTTCATTCTGTAAACTGACAGTAGTACTGGCAGTATTTATTGAGCTTTCCAAAATCTATGTTGTAATGCTTTATTTCCTTCGAAGTTATTGTAATAGTTAAGTCTCCGCCCTATGGTAGCTACTTTCCCATCTTGGGTCAGCAAGCACATTCTGGGTGTCGAGCTCTTTCCTGTTTTCAGCATTTCATTTCAAGCTTTGTTTCCTGTAATCACTCCGTCATATGGTCGCCCCTCACTCCGCATTGGATTGGGTAGCACATACTTGACGTCGAGTTCCTTTCTGTACTTAGCGTAGAGGACCCTCTGACCAATGCTCACCATCATCGGTGCCATTCTGGTTAGAGTTTCAGCATAAGCAATTTCATTTAGATCCTCTGACCAATGCTCGCCATCATCGGCGCCATTCAGGTTAGAGTTGCTTTCCTGCACATTTTGGTTTATCCATCTAACCTTAACGGTGCACTTTTGTAATGTTGTAATCTGATAATTAAAGAAAAAATTTGGCTCGGAATATTTCAAGATGTAATGTGGTGTATGTATTTACATTTGTTATGTACATGGAATGCTTATGACATGTAATCTATGATGGTAAATGTCTATTATGCCATGATGTCCTAGATATAATAAATGCCTATATGTTTTTATATTTTCTAACATGAATGTATATGCAGGATGATTTATATTATTGTGTGTCACATAACTCTGTCATAATGCAAGAAAGAAGAACTGTTAGTGAGGAATGAAAGATTGAGAAATAATGAAAGAAATGAGATGGATGTTAGTATTAGAATTTGCCGATGTTTTGTTGTATCACAAAAGGTGTTGCACTTTATCATCATTGGGTGAGACTAATAAAAATGGAGAAAAACACCATGATATAACATAGATCAAGGTGTGCAAGGTCATCCACTTGCTAACAATAGACAGTCGCAAACAAGGATTGTCGTTAACTCATACTAAGGGCACAAGTTGCCCTAGTCTTTTTGTCAAGAAAAACCACAGACAACAAATAAAATAAAAGACGGGTAATGAGACATCATCGTTCCTCTAAATCCTTCATGGGACATCCTTGAGGAAACTAGTAGCATGACTCAAAAATAAAATTTAAAAGACAGTTGACAGACAATAGTCAAAGAAAACATAATTCGGATACATTGTTGCTTCTCTAAATCCTTCATGGGACATCCTTGAGAAAGCTAGTAACAGGATTCCAATAACAAAGTCAAATGAAATGATAAGATAAATAAGCAATAAAGTCAATAAGCGAGAGAAATATTTTCCAAAACTTGATCTTGTTTGTTTGATTTGTTTTGATTGATAAAAGGATTGATTGATAGAGCCTGATTTCAAGAGACACACGTACTAGATAAGATGTTGAGTCTGGTTTCGATGTAATGACTATCTGTATAAGGCATGACAAAGCCTAGTTTTAGAAATACATGTATCATATAAGACGTTGAGTTAGATGTCGTTGATGTAATAACTTGTGGAAGGCTATGTTTGATTGTTTGACAATGTCGATATGCAAGGAGTTATCCTATATAAGACATAGATTGTTTTGTTGATATCAATCGTCAGGAAGGACACATCCTGAATAAGATAGAGGTTGATTGTTTTGATGATGATTGTCTCCAGGAAGGACACATCCTGTAGCAGACATTAGTTGATTTGTTTTGATTGTTTCCTTGGCAATTTGTATGAGTTGACCTAGAGATATTGTTGAATTGTTCACCAGATTGATGCATGACTTGATATGATGTGTGGACAATTGACTGTGTGACGAAAAACCCTAAAGGACTAACCTAGTGTGGCCTTAGGGGTCCATCAATTGATGGCCTTACCTATGTTATACATGTAGAGACGTCGTAGTTTGACTTAACTTTGACTGACAAGACTGACTACAAATAAAAGACGTGTGATGGTGAATGTGATGAACCCTAATGGACTACCCTAGTGCGGCCTCGGGGGTCCATCGATTGATGAACTTTCCTACATTATACATGTAGAGACCTCGTAGTTCGACACAACCAATGACCTTGTCATATAAACATATGGATTCAATCATGATTTTATATAGACAAACATAAACAAATTGACCTAATGCCTTAGGGGTGTTAGCTCTCAAAAACGTAGGTAAGAATACCTCAAGAGGTTGCCAATCTCTTGATACGTTTTAGGGTAATAGACAAGGCCAAATGATTTGAACCTTCTACTCTTCAGGTGTTGACAAACCTAGGCAGGTGTACCTATGTGAATAAAGTAGACTTAAAGTTGTATGACTTGACTAAATTGATGGATCTATTACGATGGCACAAATGTAATAGATAAAAGTTTGCTGACTACTCCTACTTCTAGTATTGAATTTAAAATGTGGATGTTTTTGAACAAATATTTTATAAAATTCTAAGATGTGGATGGTGTGACCAGTGCCTACCTCTGTTAGGCTAATGGAGTCAAGAGGTAAATAATATTTGTGTCCTATTTTTGGATACAATTCAAATTGTTTGGCACTTTTATGTTTATAACTTGTATAAACAAGCAAAAGTGTAATTATCATATTCTTCTTAATAATCCAAATGTCCTTTTCCAAATTACTGTGATTAATTAGAAGGATTTAATCCTGTTTTGCAGGAACCAATTAACTGAACCACACAAGAGCAACAAGTGTGGTTTGATAAATTGAAGAATTATATCCTTGATATTTCAATTTAAATAATCAGGAAGTGACAACCTTGGAGACAACCAAATAATATTTTCAAAGAAATTCAACAAACAACTGACAACATAATTGGATAAACAAATTTATGCATTCTTCTCCATTACATAATTTGAAAAAAATTTACAATGTACAACATGATATTTATTTCGGCAACAGTTCACCCTATCCAACTACCTAACCTACTTATTTCTCCTTAATCTTTTTTTGATTTTACTGTACATATATACATTGCTATTTTTAGGGTTATAACCCTTCATATCTGTTCGCTCAACGCTTCGGAAAAATAAAATATTTAATTAGTTTCCTTTTGGCAAATTAAATCTTTTAATTAATCTTCGTCATTT
>VDFB02042966.1:0-70855 GCA_007258455.2 Sequoia sempervirens
GTTCGACCTCAATGGGAAGAATGACTTTGAATGCAAAGAAAAGGGAATATGGAGTGACTCTTGTAGCAGTGTGGATGCTAGTACAATAAGCCCATAATGTTGGGTTAAGTTGGATATGCTAGTCACAACCAACATCATCAATAGTCTTCTTTAGAATTTTATGGATAGTTTTATTGGATGCCCCAGTTTGACCATTACCTTAGGGGTAGTATGGAGTGGAGAAGTGATGATGGATATGGAATCTCTCATACAGTTCATGGACATCTTGATTTTTGAAAGGATGACCATTATGTATAACAATGGATTGGGGGACATCATACCTGCATATGATGTAATTAAGGATGAACTTGGATATCTTCTTGCTAGTGATATAGGTCATTAGAATGGCTTCAATCCATTTTGTAAAATACTCAGTTGTGGTAAGGATGAATTTATGACCATTGGCAAAGTTAGGATGGATCTTCCCCATGAGGTTAAATCCCCATTGAGAGAATGGACATGGTGACATTATTGGATAAAGGTCTTGGGTAGGTGCATGCATAAGATCTCATGTATCTAACATTGGGAACATTTCCTAACAAAGTGATAGGAATCACATTCCATAGTAGGACAATAGGATCTCGTTCGTATAAGCTTCTTGGCTAGGGTAGGAACAATAGAGTGAGCTACACAAATACCATCATGTACTTTGTGTAAAGTTGTTTATGCTTCCTCTAAATTGAGACATCTAAGGAGGGTGCTATCTAGGATACAACGGAAAAGAGTATCATTGATGATGACATATTTAACTGTTGTACTAGGGAGAATAACGACCAAAAATTTCACACACAAGCTCGAATTTGGGGACATCAAATGCGGGGATCAACAGTTGTTCCACCAAGAACTCATACTATGACACAATATTAGGTATATTCAAGAGAGATCCTATGGTGGTCATTGAAGATGATAACATCAAAATACTGCTTGAAACTGTCAACCATTATATTGTAGGGGAGAAGCTTTTCATCCTTAGAATCATAGTCATCGTTAACCTGATGAATAACCAATTGTGAATCACCATAGACTTGAAGATTCTTGATTTTATATTTGATGGCCATTCAAAGTCCTATTAGCATTGCTTCATATCTTTCCATGTTATTAGTGCAGGGGAATGCTATTCTGTATGACTTAGGTATTGTGTCCTTTTATGGTGTGATGAAGAGGATACCAACTCCAGAACCATGATTTGTATAAGATTTGTCAAAGTATAGCTTCCATATTGTAGTATTCTCTATTGTGAAGATGGATTCATCAAGAAAATTAGATAGTAAAGGATGATTTGTTGTTGTTGGAGTGTTTGCAAGTTGATCAGCTATCACTTGTCCTTTCATTTCTTTATGATCAACGCGGAAACACATATCAAAAATTCACTCGAGAATCATTACCATTTCTAATCATCCTATAAGAGTTGCTTTATTGATTAGGTATCTTAATGGATCTATCTTTGTAACCAATTTATTTGATGATTCAAAATGTAGTTATGAAGCTTCTAAGTGGAAAAGACAACTGCAAGGCATGCTTGTTTAATGGGGTTGTAATTAAGCTCATACCCCACAAGAGTGTGACTGGTATAGTAAATAGCTTGTTATTTTCCATCATTATCATTTTGTGCTAACAAGGCTCCCAATATCGATAAATTTGTTGATATGTATAGTATTAGGTGTCTTCCATTGATGGGAGGCATAATAACTGGCAGAGTTAACAAATAATCCTTGATTTGTTGGAAATATTCTTGATAAATCTCAGTCCATACAAAGGGGACTCCCTTACGAAGCAAGTTCTTAAAGGGTTGAAATTTATTTGCTAACTGAGCTATAAACCTTCAAATTGACTGCAACCTTCTTTATAGAGTATGTAACTAGCTTATGTTTGTAGGTAAAGGCATATCCATGATGGATTTTTCTTTTGTAGCACCAACTTCAATACCCTAATGAGAGACAATGTATCATAATAGTTTTCCAGATTGTAGGTACACAAAGAAGCATTTATTCAAATTTAATCTGACCTTGTACTCTTCTAACTATTTTAAAATTTTGTCCAATAATACTAATTGACTATCCCTTGATAATGATTTTTCTAAACAGTCATCAACATAGTCCTCCATGAACATATATATATAGGCATGAAAAATTATAGTCATGTCCCTTTGACAGGTTGCTCCAACATTCTTATGACCAAATGGCATGATATTCCAACAATAGGTACCCCAAGCACAAGTGAAAGTTTTTTTATGTTGATCATCAAGGGAAATTCTGATTTGATTATATCCTAAAAATTTGTCCATGAGTGATAGATAACAAGTCTACTATGATGACAATTTTGGGCAATGGGAAAGTATCTTTAGGACAAGCCTTATTTAAGTCTCTAGAATCTATGTATACTTTGATTCCACTAGTTGGTTTTGTTATGGGTACAATATTTGAAATCCAGTAAGCATAATCTATAGGATGAATGAAACTAACATCAAGAAACTTCAATTCTACTTTCACTAAAAGTGCAATCTGAGGATACATCTTTCTCAACTTTTTCTTAATCGGCTTTGTATTTGGGAACAATGGAAAATGATGCAAGACTAACTGAGGATCCAACCCAGGCATATCAATGTATGACCAAGCAAAATTTATTTTTCTTTCTGAGAAGAAGCTAGTGAACACTAGTTTTTCTATGATTATCAAGGATGTTGCAATGTGAATGATTCTAGGATTTTCCTTGATACTTAGATTGAACTCTTCCAAATTTTCTACTAGCAACGTTGATCTCTCTTGGTTTATGGGGAGCATGTCCAACCCTCCATCCTTGGGTGCCTTAGGGAGGTTTTCACCCTCAAATACATTTTTTTTTACTTTTAAATGGTCTAAAGGTGCCTTTTGTTTTTCACCTAGAGACCTATTCTTTTTATTTTTCTCATTTTTGTGACTAGAGAGTGGAGTAGACTCCCCAAAGTATGTTGTATTTTCAAATTCTATGATGAATCCAACCTTATGATCCCCACTTGGTATCCCTTCTTGAAGTCCCATGAACTCATCTATTGCTTCATCATTCTCGAATATGTCTAAGCTTGTGAGGCTCTGAAAGTTGACATGTGAGATCATCTTGGTATAGAGAATGCAAAACAACAATCATTCTAACATGACTGTCAACCAGTTGCAAAATGCAAGCTCAAACGGGAGGCAACTTTGCAAAACTGAACATTTGCAAATAGCTGAACAGTGACAAAACCCTCCAGCTTCACTTTTGAAACCTTGACAAAACTCATTGTGGGAAGCTGAAAATTGACATGCACGTTCACATAGGACACATGAGTTGTCTACAAAGGGATTTTTCATGAAATCAATGGGCTTCAAATTATGACCTCCAAAGTAGGTCATTCAGGCAATTCATCAGGTGCACTTCTAAAAGTGCAGAGGGGGCGGCATCTCAAATTTTCAAATTTGAGAGTGCCGCATGGAGGACTCGCTTTTGGTGGTACATACCCTAACCCTTTTTTTTTGGAAACTTAGGAGGAATAAAGGTTATATGATTCCATGCTTGTTCAAACCAAGACCACTACGTCCATAATAGCCTTGTTGCTCCATGATCTTGAAACATTTCCATATTGGTCAATTGGTATTTGTGAGGACTTCATTTCTTCTTGATCCTTGTAGATCCATGTAGAAATATCCTCACCTATGGTCTCTTTGCTTAGTTAACCCCACTTAGTGAATGTAGTAAGAGGATTATGGATGAAAATTTTAGGTTCCTTCTAAATAAGTCGAGGTTTCCCATAAGATTTTGGTGATATGGGAAAATTCCCAACACAAAATAGGCTCCCCATGTTATATTCTCCACATCTCATCATGGATTTGGACTTTAGGTTCAGAAGGTGTGGTGGATGGAGTGGATGACTTAGCTAGTGAAGATGGAACAATGTAATGTGATATGGTGGAGGAAGAAGCTTTCCAATTGATAGGCACTTTGTGTTCAATGGCTCCTTTTAAACTACTATAATATTGGAAGGGGTCAAGATCACCTGATAGTAATTTTGGTGTCATTATATGGAAACTTAAGGCATTGATGGAAAGAACGACTCTCATGGCATGAATCCATGGGTCCCATGAGACAATTGTATAGTAGGTTCAGATCCAAGACTTGAAATATCGCATTTTGAATAGCAGGCCCAACCCTTATGGGAAGTGTGATTACACCCTTATATTAGCGCTCATCATCATCATAAGCCTTGATAATGATTTTGTTAGACATAAAAATACAAGCTTTAGAGAATCCTAATGTTATGACTAATTTTAGAATGCATCTATTCAAACATGCTCCATCATCTACCAAGACTCGTTTGATTTTATGTTTATTAACATATACCTCAAGGTGTAATGGGTCATTATGATTTGGCCTTTGTGCAAGAAGATCTTTCTCAAAAAATGTAACATGATGGGTTGAAGCTAAGTATCCTACCATGGCCTAAAATTGGTTAACATTTAGGTCAATGGGAATGGATGTCTCTTGCAAAGCTTTGTCCAAAATGGCTTTATGCTCAGGGGATATACAGAGCAACTCAAGAATGTATATTTGTGTGGGAGTTTTTCCCAAATGGTCTAGGAGGTTATATTGTCTTTTTGGTTGTGGATTTATGTCCTCGTTTTCTCTCTTAGGTAATAGGTTACATCTAATTTAATTGTGTGATAGAAGTAGTTCTTGGGGGGTCACATTTGATCCTCAGGTTCTATCCCTCTTTCACTAGTGTATTTGCTTCATTTTCTCTCTTTTGGAGAGGAGTTTTTCCCATGTGGTTTTCTCATTTTCTTTGGTTATGAGAGATTTCATTGTTGTACATGGCTACCTCATTAGGCCTTATAGTCGAGACTCATCCTTACATCCAATATTGTATTCTTCATCAAGGTTTTTTAGTTTCTCCCTAAATGTATCTTAAAGGGGGGTGTTGGAGTAATTAGGACAACACCTAATAATTAATTAATCATTAATTGATTATTAGATCACTTATTACTTTAACTACTTAAGATAAAATTAGGAGTGATTTTTTTATTATTAGATTGGGCTATTTATAGGTCAAGTTGTCTCACTCCATGAGATTAAGACACTTGTCACAATCTAATCAAATCCTCATCTAGGGTTTGGTTTTTTCTTTTATAAGCATTCATTATTACATTTTGTAATCACTTACATGTATTCACATTTATTATTCAATACATAAGGCATATTAGATGATTTTATGGATCAATCTCTTTCTCTTTTGGCTACATACCAAATCAAATACTTTGATCTCTTGTTTGTGATAGGTGTTTTACTTATAGGTGATTTCTAGGATCTATGAGGTTCACTATCAACTTCAACAATTATCATTTATAGTGCATAATTTTTTTAATGTTATAGTTATTTTAGGTCAAACTAAGTAGATTGGGCATAAGGGGTTTGATATTTATACCTTAATCCTACTAAATAATTAATTATCAAGACCAATCCTTGACATTTATTGTATTTATCTACAAAAAGATTTTAAAAAATAATTTTATTTACTACTTTCTAGGCAAGTCATACACATGCATATTTTTGTATTTTCAAGTTTTTAGAAAAGGTACTTTGGTACATCATTTACTATAATATAGGTATTAGAATAAATTAGATATTTAAAAACCACAAAAGAATCTTACATTTCATATTTAAATGGTAATATCCTATCTATAAGTGCTTCATATATTTACTCCAAGTACAAGTAACTCTAATTTTCACTTCTTTATTACTTTTTGGTTATCTTAGACTCTCATTACCTTGTAATCAAATTGTAATATTGAAAATATTTATTATGTTTATATACAAACATGATACATTATTTTCCTTCACCTAGGTAGTTGATAAAGACATGTCCACCCTTGATTTGAGGCATTAAGTACCAAATATCTCATCAAGTATTGATTGATATAAAATAGGTGCCAAGTCTTTCTAATAAAGGTCCACCTCTATCTCACTTGATTGATTCAACAGATATTCTAATTGAAATTTAACTTAAGACCTCTTAAATATGTGTCTTCATGACTTCTCAATGCAAGAGGCCTATATATTTACACACTAATTTCTTTTTATAAATTTTGATCAATTAATCTTTCAAAGCATGTTTACATGGTTTGAAATTGGCTATAAATCTTAACCTTTCAAAGATTCAGATAGAGGTAGATTCATTGGTGTTAATCAATGCATTCAAAGAAAGGAAAATTCAAAATTGGAAGCTTGACTATATCTTACAACAGATCTGGAGTTTATTGGATACGCTGGAAAATTATCAAATCAATCATATATATAGGGAGGGAAATAGGATGGAAAATTGTCTAACAAATTTGGGCTATGAGCAAAAGGAAGAGAAAGTTATCTATGATTCCTATTCTACAAACCTTCAAGAGAATCTGAAAGTTATATTAGAAAATGAAGGTGGGGAATAAGTTTACCAAGGCTCTACAAAATATAGTGCACATGAAGTGCTCCCCACAATTCCGCTAGATATTACTTAGAAGCATTTTCAGTTTCTACAAAATGGAAAGGAATGGCTAAATAAGCATCTTGAACAAATGGCTCTACAAAATATAACATTGGGAAGTGCTCCCCACAATTTCACTAGATACTACTTGGAAGCATTGTTACTTCTAGCAGAATGGTGGGGAATGGTTGAATAAGCATCTTGAATAAATTGAGTTATAAAGGAAGCATAATATGTGTTGGCATGGCAATATAAGGACATGGAATAGATCATATTTAAGGATGGATTATATCCAATGTCATTTTACCAATAGATAATCATTCAAATATGATTTGTTTCATATGCCTAGTTGGTGAAGGCATATGCCACATCTCCCCACAATCCTACTATATTTCACTTGGAATTCTTTTCACCTTATGTGGAATGGTGGTGGCAAATGTCACACATCAAACTATAATCAATTTATGACAAGTACTAGCCTTGTATTTTTTTACAAGATCATCGATTGCTTGTGTTTGGAGGATCATTTACTAATGTTGATTAATGTACATTTCAAAGTATTTAATTCTATCAATAAATGTGACAAATCATGCCTTGAACTAGATGACAGAGGCATATGTCACATATCAATTTGCAATGATTGTGCCTAGGAGACCTCCCCACATTTCTTCTAGACTTCTCATGGAAGTCTTTTCATCTACAATAGAATGGTAGGGGTATACATCAGACACCTAATTGTATTCAATTTCTTAACAATAACCTTGTATTTTTGTAGGATCATTAAATGTTGGAGGTCAAAGTCTTATTAATTAATATTGCCAAAGCGCACTTCAAAGTATTTCAAATATATAAACAAATGTTCCAAATATTTAATTGCATGCTACAATAATATCTAGCAGTAATTATGAAGATACCAATCAGTGGATTTTCATTGCTAAGAAATTTAGGTTGTGGGATTAAAAAGGGATTAATCAACACTTTCTCAATTAGTGGTCTCCAGTGTAGATTGTTTGGTAGTTCATATATCATGAAGGTGGTATTTTAGGGTGGTGCATTCTCCATGTCTCTAGTTTTTAAATCATTTATTGCTTCTCCAACTTCCAAATTATGGGATATCAACCAAAGAATCGCAGGGTGTCATTTCAGGTGCAGAATTAGGAACAACCTTTCAATGGGTACCTATC
Organism: Sequoia sempervirens; assembly: GCA_007258455.2. NCBI lineage: Eukaryota > Viridiplantae > Streptophyta > Pinopsida > Cupressales > Cupressaceae > Sequoia > Sequoia sempervirens. The sequence goes on from VDFB02042966.1 coordinate 7,702, forward strand.
AAACACAAAATTGGGCCAAATATTTAATGTCTACTATCCCAGTGTGGTTGAATGCATTCAAATTATTCTTGGTGTAGAAATATATATTGACCACAAGCTCCACGCCTCATTTTCCCATCCCAAGTACTTTCAATTTTTGTGTCTAATTCCCTAGATCTTGTGCAATGCTTTGAATATCTAGAGGTGATAGTAGATGAAGTGGTCTGCAACCAATTCTTGAGTGATAATGGTCTACTACACAATGTACAAATATATATGCATTTGATAAGGGGAAGGGTTTAGTTGGAAGATTGTTTCCAAAAAGCTACTTGAAATATAAGAGAGTGTTTGTGGTTGTTTATGGCACCATTAAGAAAGCTCTGCAAATGAACTACGAAAGAAATCTATATAGGGTTCTAGATATACATTCTAAATAAATTGGTAATCAATTGGTAAATTGAATAAAGGAAAAATGTTTTTCCATTTCTTTTCTCCACTCCCATTGTGGGCACCACAATGCAAATTCTCCTCCTCTATTGCTTGCCTCAATCCATGATGATGATTTATATTAGGAGTTCCAGGATGATAATTTTGTGGAAAATGGTGATATGGTTTGAAAAGATATGATAATATGGTAGATTTTTTGATGAAGATACTTGCAAATTCTTGTGATTATGTAATATCTCTAGCTGCTTCTTCTAGTTGTTATGCTAAAGCTTCTCATACGAGCTAGTGTTTTTTGGTCCCAGTAATTTTTGTAATCAATAGGCAACAACCTTCCTACTCTGATACTATTGTATATTTCTACTATATAATATAAAATATAGACTAAATGACTTTTTCCAAAACAAAAACAAAAAAAAGAACAACACTATCCTCTTTATATTTTTTTGTTAATTTATTAAACATTGGCTCATAGGTTAACATTTTCATCTCAACATATAGCAAATTAGACATATTCCAACTCAATACTTCCACTAGTTGTGTGATTTTTTGTCTAAGAAAAACTATAGCATAAATTGAACTACCAACTTACATGTTAAAAATATTTTCCTTCTTTTATTATGTTTACATTCATGATAATTTTTTTCTAATTTATGTATTTACAGAAACTTTAAATAATGAGGTTTTTCTATGTTTTATTTTATTTCATTGTTTTTATTGTGTGATTTGTTTCATTCTCGTTATAGTGCATTTATTGACTTGGCATGTTCCTTTATTAAATACTTTTATAATTTTCCTAGAGTAATGTTCTCCTCATCCTTTTACTTCTCCAACCTCTAGTGGTCACGTCTTATGAATTATTATGTGTGGCTCTATATTTTCGCATGATCACTACATTATTTTAGATATCCATAATGACTCTACTATTAGACCTCATGGGTCATATTAAGAATGATTATCTTCTATCCTAAATACTTATCGTGTTATTAAAAATGAAACTACACATCACGCCAATATTTTTACTATATTTAATTAGAGTTATCTAAGAGAAATTAAAGGCATCAAGAGACTTCACTAAATTGGAGGATCCTTCCCATGCATAAAAATATTAACATAAATTAATCATTTTACATCTCATTCAAATGCAAATTGATAGATCCAAACATGTCCCAAAATATTAATACTAAATACTTTAGTGATTATCATATAATGGATGGGTGTAGTTCAAATAGTTGTTTCACACTAAAGCACATAATTTAAGATCATACCTCAAGTTGACATGATAATGAGAATCCTTCTTATTCCAAAAACCATAATTCTAAGCAAGCCAAGTTATCACATTAAAATGTAAAACAACATAAAATTAAGAAAAAAATTACATACAAGTAGGCATAAATGAATCAATATATGGTGGTATGATTACATTAGAAATAAATAATTTTCAAAAGGATCAAGACAATACAAGTTCCATATTCCATAAGGAACATATTTCCTAGAGACATATTCTCATGTTCCATCTGATAATAAAGGAATGTCTAATATTGATTGAAACGCCTTTAAAAAGAGACATGAAATGAGATACATTATATAATAATTCATTTCTATATGATAATTTTTATTCACAGATTTTAAAATTTTTGGCCCGATATATCATTAATGTCAAATTAGTCATAGAGTACTTCATAGCTTAGCTGGTATGTGTTAAAAATGGAAATAAAGGCTTTTTAAAATTACTTTAGTACTTCGCCTATTGAGAAATATTTTGGAAATTATTCCCTCTCACCTAAAATGTGTAGCAATAGAGTTATACATTTTCTAACATTCCTCAAAATATTGTCTAGTGTGTAGACTATAATGGACACCTATCCTTCTTACTTGCTCGCATCAAGAAATGACTTTCATAGGAGTCATAGCAAACCTTTGCTTGAAGAATATAATAAAAAATCCCACTAGCAAGGATATAATAGCAGTGAAGATGATCCTAGGTGTCAATTTCATTAGGCCCGTTGAAAGGTATAGGATTGACACAAACATCACTTCATGCTTTGTTGCGTCCTTGCTCGATCTATGTGAGCAAAAGGAAATGGTGAAGCAACTAGCCTCCAAAATTTTCAAAAAACACAATTTGGTAGGGTTGGATGAAACCCTGGCCTCAGTAAGGCTTGGTGTTGGTGTCCCAAGGCTGTGGGTCATTTAGCATGGGTGTGCAAGGGTTGGTGGAGTTAAATGGATTCCTTTCCTAAGCAATTTTCACTCAGTCACACTGGCATGATACAAAACGATGGTGAGTATGGGGTGTGGTTTTCTGAAGAAATTCAATAACCATGAGGCTATCATAGATCTTGAGTGGATAATGGATTTTGATGCCTCCCTTGATTGTGTGAGGGCGTCAACTTATCTCTTTTTAAAAAAAATTGTCATATGTTTTTTTCCTCCTTGTAACGTTCTGAGGCTTATGCTATTTTTTGGCCCGTCTGTGCCTCTCTCTATTTCTTGGGGACATTTTTTCTATGTTTTTTGGTCCCTCAAGACTACACTTTTTTTGTAAGATTTATTATACTCTTATGTATTCTACTTATTATCAATATATATAGTTTAGGTTTATTGCCTTTTATTTAAAAAAAAACTTATTCACAAAGAAATAATTCATAGGTTCATGGTCAACCATCACCATGTGTGTAACATATAAAATCTTGAGGGACACTCCTATAGGGGGATTATGTTCTTATGATACATATTTTTGACCCCATGGCTACAACCCAAAGCATTTTTTATGAATAGTGTATATATTAACATTCATAAAATAGTGTTTCTCATATTCTTGAAAAAAATGGTGGGTGGAAAAAGTTAAATTTGAACATTATCATGTATGCTCTATTTTTTACATGCTACATGCTTTCACTTTGTGTGTAGTGTTTTTAATCTACTAAAAATACAAGAAAATCAAGCAAAAGACTAAAAACAAGAACATTAAGATATGGTTATAAGGAGTTCAAACCAGCATAGAAAACCTCTTGTTGTGTAGATGTGCCCACGATGTGTGATGGGTTGTGTGCTCACTCAAAATTTTGGCAGCATAACAATGCTCTAGTGAAAAATGGGTGAGAGAGATGAAAATGTCTAAGTGTTGGGCTAAATAGATTTAGGAGGATAATGGATGAATGGCTAGGATTTCATGATGGAGATCAGTGGTTGAGGATGATTGGGATCTCTCAAGCCATAGGATTATGCCAAGTGGCACAAGGAGAGGGCTTGAGAGGGAGATTGTACCCTTGAGGGTACAAAGCCCATGTGCTTGATGTGATGGGAAGGGTTGACCCACTTAATCATAAATTAAGTGTGTGAAAATGTTTAGTAGGTAGATTAGATGGGGATTAGCATTAGGATAAGGATTGGGTGTAGATTATGGTGGATGTGATGGGAGGAGAGAGAAATGGCAAAGGGAATTACATATTTAGATTTAATCCCTATAAGGTATAAGAACTAAATTAAATAAATTGATATATTTATTTAATTTAGGGGAGAATGATAAAGGGCGATAAAGTATTTAATTGATTAATTAAATACCTTAGGTATTTAAAGGACTTTAGAGGTATTAATTAAATAATAGCAATATTACTTAATTAATGTGGATAAGAGGATATTTAGATGAAGAAGGATAAATTTGGCCAAATGTAAGTGGCCAAATTTAGGTGTCTACATTTTTCCCCTCTTTGAGATGGTATTATGAAGTAGTGTCATTTCGAAGAAGATTAAAACATAACACCAAGAAGAAGATGGATAGATTAGGGAAGATTCCCCATTCATTCAAATGAGTGACCATGAGGAAAGATGACAGGAGTGAAGATGAATATTAGGGATTGAGGATGCCCCCTCGAGAGGACTTGCGAGCTCTAGAGAACACAAGTGTGCTCTTGAAATGGATGAGATGATGAAAGGGTAGATGGGGAAGATGATGCAAAGTGATGGATAGAATAGGGGATGGGAGGAAGAAGAGATAGTGGAAGGAGAAGATGAGAAGTAGGAAAGCACAAATAGATTCAAAGAAAAATGTGATGTTTCCCTAGTCAAGCTACAAGCCAAGATTGATTGATGATGGATGGAGTGTTGTTGATGAGGGAATGATATATCCTGAAAAAACACAAGGATAGGGAAGGATACATCTTGATAATGATGATATGAGTGTTGTTGATCAGGGAAGGATACATCCCAAGGATGATGATGAGATTGTTGTTGTTGAGGGAAGGATACATCCCAAAACAACACAAAATGATAGGGAAGGATACATCCCAATGATGATGATGAGAGTGTTGTTGATGAGGGAAGGATACATCCCAAAAAAACACAAAAGGATAGGGAAGGATACATCTCAATGATGATGATGATGAGAGTGTTGTTGATGAGGGAAGGATATATCCAAAAACAACACAAAAGGATAGGGAAGCATACATCCCGATGATGATGATGATGATGATGATTGGATCAAGGCTTGTAGCAAGGCTAAGAACAAGACCAAAGATTCAATTAGACAATTTGTGCTAGATTGAATGGATGAGGGTTGGATTGAGATGTGAGATTTCTAAAATGAATGAAGATTATGGTGGAAAATATGCTTAGAATAAAAAATCTATATTATCCTAAGAATATTGAAGAGATGATGAAAGGATGAGGATAGATGAAAATATTCTTAGAATAAGAAATCTATATTATCCTAAGAAGGTTGATAAGATGATGATATGATGAAGATTCATGAAAAGATGCTTAGAATAAAAAATCTATATTATCCTAAGAAGGTTGAAGAGATGATGATATGATGAAGATTGATGAAAAATGCTTAGAATAAATTTTTTTTATTATCCTAATAAGGTTGAAAAGATGATGATATGATGAAGATTGATGAAAAGATGCTTAGAATAAAAAATCTATATTATCCTAAGAAGTTTGAAGAGGTGATGATATGATGAAGATGGAGAAAGTGGAGTGATGAAAATAGATAAGATAGATGGGTGAGGAAGAGTGATGAAGGATGAATAGATTAGAAAAATGTAGGGTGAGTGGATGGGAAGATGGATTAGGAGCATCATATAAAAAATGCAGTGTAGTAAGCACTTAATTTGATATAGCATGGGATACTATGCACCAAGGTTTGAGGAACTAGGGTGACATTGTACCGCATGCATAGGAATGACACAACAAACAAAAAGGCTAGTCCAACATCCCAAAGTCACAAGGGGATTTGGTAGGACCAATGTTGGAAAACCACAAACACTAAGGATGCCCCAACAGAACACAAGACCACAATGATCTTTGTGGGAACTACACAGGACAACTAGGAAGACAAGATCATATAGAAAATCAAGATATGCCTCTATGTCTACCAGTCAAAGTGCACCATGATATGATGGATTGTGGTGACCTTGTGGAGGTATAATAGAAGCTCAAATGATAAAAAAAATGCCAAAAGCACCAAAAGATCACAATAAATTTCAAATATCCTTTGTCGTAGGACCAATAGATGGATGGGATTGATGTGGTCTGATTTGAGGAAGGATACATCTTGTTAAGACCAAATATGGAGGGTAGACTAGGTGATCGACATGACTTAGGATACTTCAGATAGGTTGAACCTCATGGTGCAATGGATTTTGTTGTTAGGGACTAGCTGGATAGGGACACACTTGATGATAGGACACATAACCAAGACACACCCTAAGGATAGACCTAGGGTCTTGAGGGCTAATCAAACATTAGCCTTGCCTATATGAAAGCATAGAGACCTTGTAGTTTGATAAAATATTAACAACTAATGATGAATAAAAGTGAAAAGAGGACAATGGAGACTTAGATGAATGACAGGGACTGACACAAAAGGACAGATAAAAGCCTCGAGGGCTCATCATAGATAGCCTTTCCTATGTGAAAGTGCAGAGGAAACATAGTTCAACAAAAGATCAGCGGATAATGGATATGGGATGATGAGATAACCATGATAATTAGATACAATGATGGAGTCGATATGAGGATAGGATAGACCATGTGGATAGGATGATGGTGATCGCGTGAAGCTTAAGAATGGGATAGGTATCCAAATCATCAAAAGATGAATTGGGAGAATGATGGGATGGACTGATAGATGACTGATGTAAAGTTATAGGAGATTGGGAAGATGTGTGAAAGAGGTGGGAGTGATAATAATGAGATAGATGGCATTGGGTTGCATGGGGGTAGCCTATAGCTAGATACCAATGAAAAATATTATGAGATGGAATGAGGATAGAGATGAATGGATAGAGAGATAAGGATGGGGGATGGAAAGGATTATATGATTATTGGATATGAAGATAAGGATGGGGAGATGGAAGGTATTTTTCAAATGGATGGATAGGAAGATAAGGATTTGGAAGATGGAATGGATTATGGTATAAAGGGATGAAGGGTTTAGGAGGAATAATGGAAGGAGGATGGGGAGGTAATGATAGGGAGATGGAAGGGATGACAGGATGGATGAAGGATGCCTCCAAGGACTATGTTACAAATCCAAAATATTCCCCACTCTAGATATGAAAGATGTAATAAGGAAAGAGGGATGGTAGATAGGAGAATGTGTAGATAAGGAAAAGGAGATGGATTGTAGAATGATGGGTGGACAAGGAAGGTAGATGGATGTGGATAGAATGCACACATAAGGAAGGTAGATGGGGAGGATAAGGAATGTGATAGGTTATGGATGACGAGAATGTATTCCAAGGTGTGTCCCAAGCATGTATATGTTTGCCCCTATCTATATCAAAATCACTAGGAGGATGGAGGGATTGGGATAAATGGGATATGATGGTTAGGATGTTTAAGATAGGTGGGATGGAGGAGATGGATGAAGGGGATGCAGTTGCCCCCAAGTGTGGAAGTAAACTGGATGGGGGATTTACACATGATGCCTATTTCTAGGTTTTCATCATGGTACTTATCCAAAGCTCTTGTTTTCCAAGTTTTCACCATTGGATGAATTATTTCTATTTACTTTTTTTTTTGGAAAGTATGAAAATGGAGATGGATAAGGATAGGGATGTGGATAAATGGATTTGGAAGACATGTGATAAGGGGATAGCTGAAGGACTCAAGCATCAAGTTCCTTATGAGGTAATAAGAGCCCATGTTAGAAATGACTATTGTATGTTGGTACAACCTTAGTAGGATGGATGGATTATGAAAGGGATTTTATGGGGAAATATGTGGGATGGGTTGTTGGAAAGTGCATGGATGAAATGATGGGGTGGATGTGTGATGGGGGAATGTTTGCAAGACCAACATTGGCACATATGGTGGGGGATGTGAAATGATAGGAGGATTAATGGAGGAGTTTGGATAATGAACTTTGGGACATAAGGACCCAAAATAGATTTAGAAGATGGAGGATGTGTGTGATTAGCTATTGGATTAGCAACTTTGGATGTTGTTATGGATGTTTCAATTGAAGGAATTGCATCCTTTTTCTTTGGGATCCACATGGTTTTGATTTTTTTTTTAATAGGATTGTGTAGCTTTTGGGGTTGATTTGGATTTTGGATTGGATTTTTCTTTTCTTCATCATGTCCTTTAGAGGGGACATGTGGATATTTAGGTTCATGTGGATGTTCAAATCTATCAAAAGCTACTTTGGCATCCAAAGTGCTTCCAATAGAAATGGGATGGGTGTGAGGAGATAGATGATGTGGAGAGGATATGAATGAAGTAATAGAGGTAGGATTTTGGACATGATGTGTGGATGTGGGAAGTGTAGTTGCATGACTTTATTGATCCTGATTAGTTATTATGAGAGTGGGATGTTTATGATGGGTGATATAGATAGGTGATTGATGGATATAAGCTCTTAAGATGGACTTAGTAAACAGAGGATGTGTGATGATGGATGGAGGGACATAAGGACAAAAAATGGATTTGGAGGATGAAAGAGGAATATGAACAGTTGTTTTGAGGTGATATGATTGAGGTAGAGGTGATGGATCTCTTTGAATTCTTGCAAAATTTTGATAAAATCATGATCTGGATCATGATTTTCAGTCTCTATGTCTAAGGGTGAACTAAAGGTTTTGGTTTGCAAACCCTAACTTTGTAAACGTTCTACCCTAAAACCTTTTAGTGTTATAATTTTATAGTGACCTATTCCTACTGTTTCTCAGTATAATTAGTTGTCACTTAAGCCCTTGAATGTGTCTAGTCACCCACCTCTCTAGCCTGAAATGACAGTCACACCATGAATTGTCACGTGCCAAATTTTTGTAAAGTCAGGTGAAATATTTTATTTTAAGGAACTTAAGTTGTCATCCTCAAGGGTCTTATTACCACCATTCTAGTCATGGACCCACCTTAATGTTAAAATTTAGCATGTGCAAGGATGTAGCCCGTCAGATTTGGAAATTTAATCCCCACCGCCCATCGCACACCACGCGGGAATTTATGAATAGCTGTCATAAAGGGTGCAAGATCCGTGAGATCATGATGTGTGTCCTTTCCTTGTAAGGCACGAACCTTGTACGAGTGTCCAATGACTAATAATGGGAGGATCGATGGCTGTGATGCTAGATTAAGATTTAATCCAAGTCGTTCATTGCACACCTCACAACCTTTAATTAATTCTTGCAAGACTACTTGTGAGGTACATGAATGGATGACACTTGGAGTGTCTCGACCACTATGCAGTTTATGGTGGAGTCCGTGGAATGAATGACATGGCTCCATGTCAACATTTTCTCATTGGCTATATGATGACGAGCTATGGTATTGGGTTTTCAAACCCAATTTGACCGCATCTTGGCTGCTTTATTCTCCACCTCATTCCAACATTGATGACCGATATTCAAAGATCAAAAAACATGCATGTGTTAGCCATTTTTCTTTGTAACTAGTGAGTATTAATGGTGTTCTCTCTTTAGGAGTGATCAAATTGAGTTCTTGTGTGTGTGAGGAATTAATTTCCAGCCATTATGAGGAATGATACGAAAAATCTCCAAGTACCTGAGTGATTAACAGTGGTGAAATTATCACTAGTAATTAATTGCTTCTTCGAGTGTGTGATGCAAAATTGATGATCAAACACCACCATAAGTGATTGATAACTATGGATGAAGTGGTGGCCAGTTTTTACCATTGCATTCAATAGTTAGCATTTTTATGAATTTGTGTAGAGCAAAGATGAGTAAGTCGATTACTTTTGTAACGCTAGTAAGGAGGTCCCCAAGACTCAACGTCCAGAAGTCCTAGGACAATGCTTCTGTACGTGAGCATAATGTACCTGAATGTGTTACAATCCTAGAGGAGAAATCCCCTAGTGAAAATTATTTGTGTGTTCCTACCATAAGTAGTAGATGGTTGAAGAGCCAAGGTGTTGCTACAGAGAAGATAGAAGGGAAAGGAAAAGATCCTACATCATTTGCACCAGGAGTGCACAGAAAGATAAGGTATGGCTGTGACACTTATGGAAGACAAAGTTCTCCAATTTATATCACATATAGCCCTTTAAACAGTGCAACAAAGACAGACTCGGGCTATCAATAGTATCTCAATATGATGAATCAATTGATCACCTTGAGATTGGAAGTATTATCGGTACCACCGATATCTGTGAAAACTCCAAGCGAGTGTGATGGCTCTGTGCCAGGTAAAGATAAAGACGAGGAGAGATTAGAAGTTTCTTCTCCACCCCTTCCAAGGATGTGAAGTGGAAACGTGTATCATGGGTTTAATTCTGGTGTTGGTCCTTCTTTTGGTTAAAAGAATTAGTGTTTGGATCTTCAAATTTTGTGTTGATTGATAGGGTTGTCATGGTGTTTTCTTTTGTTCCTCGTGTGGGTTGCTGGTTTTTTGTTTTTCACGCTGACTATGGACATTTGAGGTGATGTGGACATGGAATGCAGGGCCTTGCTAGCGGTTAAAGGGAAATTTTGGCGGTATTTGCATTTCCCTTGTTGATGGTGGTTATCAAATTTCCCTCCCCATTTTCAACAAATGATTGCAAGGCACCATGTGGGGATTCTTGAAATGAAATTAAAATTCAAGCTAAAATAACACATTTAGAAATGTAATTGCATTTTATTCATATTCTTGTTGCTCCCTTGTACTATAAAATAGATTATGTGGCTCATTGCAAGGGGTTATGGTTCCAAAATTTTGAGTCTTGTATGTAGTCTAGATACAAATTAAGTGCATAAAGGATACTAGTGAATAAACTAGTTGAATTGTCTTGGTTTTGAAACATATATGCAATAATCTTAAAATAGTTTTAAATAAATTATTGATATTGAAATAAATCTTATATCCCAAGAATTTTCTATCCTTTTGTAAATCTTTGCAAGTTATGAATGAAATATCAATGGTATCTTTGTTTGTTGTCAAATGTCTATTTGAATGTGTGTCCTTGTTTTTTTTTTACTCAATGAGTTAATTAAATACTTGAATAGGGTCATAGATTTTCTAAAATTTTCAAAGGATCTGGTAAGAAGTCATGTTTTGGGAGTTGTGAGTTTTCATGATGTAAGGCATTGTGGAAACAGTCCATTGTTATTAGAATTAAAGAATATCTGCATTAATAATTATTATATGTGTGACTCCATTTCCCAAATGATGAAACAATAGTATATTTACTAAGGTTATTTATAATTGAAACATGTAGATGGTCTATCCGATCATGAATTTAGAATCAAAACATAAATTCATTTAAAAATTGTTAACCACAAGGCATGTATTTGACATACTCCCTTGTTCCTAGTGAATGAATGATTATTTTCTTAAAGATCAACCAATCTTTCAGTGGATTATGTTTATTTACTCATCATAGGAACCAATCTGTGAGTTGATGTGTTCTCTACTAAGTAGATCAAAATGAACACAAATAGGAACAACCTCCCATGTCCCATAGAGCCTGAAGTGAAGGAGTAAAGTCCTTAAATCCTTTACTCATTAAGTTGGCCATTCATCTTAGGGATTCTTGATCATTGGAGTTGGATACTATTTAGAGAGTTCTAAGGGTGTACTAGGAAAACAACCAACAAAATGGAAACTATGTTGGGGATAAGTTCTCATTCTCTAGATGCAGAGCTTTATATCACAGTCAAATGGTGAGATAATTTTAAACATCTTGTTCAGATATTGATAAATTCTAGAACCTGCAAGAAGTTTCAATTGTAGCAAAGTTTGAAGAATCTGAAAGTGACTCCGCTGTGGAATCCAACCCAAAACATGTTCTATTTTGAAGAAAATTCATCTCATTTGAAGTTTACTCCACCATAAAAGGAGGTGGTGACTTTGAAAAAAGAACCTAATAAAGTCTACATCAAATCTCCTGATCTGCAGATCAGAGGATAAAGGATAGACTGTTGCTGCAAAATTCTAGGCTTTCTAACATAATTCAAGAAAATTTGATAATATGATGAGAAAATTATTTAAAATTTTCTATGCTCAAGCTATAAATGATTCCCTATTAAGTGAATTAACACTAGAATAGGGAATAGTGGTGAAAATTTAGCATGCCTTTTGAATGAAAATTTTAAATTAGTCCATTATCATAAATAGGCATGCTATAGTGTAATATATTAAGCAAAATACATAGGAGATGTGCATTGTAAAGGCTTAGGGTCATAATTGTTGAAAATAACTTGTGTAGCATTGTATAATTGCAAAGAAAAAATTATAATCCTCTTTCAAGGAGTTAGAATGCATAGTCAACCTACACATTCTGGTGTAGACATGAATGTAGCCATGCATGATGAACAACCTTTGATTGGTCAAAGGAATTTCAATATTCAGAGATATAGAGCCATTTGTTTTGAAAAAAATTGTGGTTATCCAAATGTTGTACCACCTAAGCTCAGGGATATGATACCAAAGTTCAATGGTGCAAAAGTTGAATCAACAAGCAGGCATCTACAAGAGTTTGTTGATATGATGAGGGATTAAGAATTGGACTTTGAAGATGTTGTCATGAAATTACTTGTTCAGTCCTTAAGGGGAGATCCAAGAGACTGGTTCTCTTATTTGCTAGCTTCCTCCATACATTCATGGGAATATTTTAAAGTATTTTTCATGGAAGAATTTGGAGAAAGGATTGATCTAATCCTAGTCAGACAAAAATTCATGAGTATGGAAAAGGAAGAGGATGAACTAGTTTTGTTCTTTAATCTCATATTCTCAAAGGTAATCAGAGAGATCCCTGCAAGTATAAGACCAAATGATGTTGAGTGTTTGGAGGTGTATTTGGGTGCATTCAACAAAAAGATGAGTTATCTCATGAGAGACAAAGAGCCTACTACATTTCATCAAGCCTACCAAATTTCCATTGACATTGAAAATAGTCTAAAGTATTCAATGATGAAGGGATATGCAACCACTAATGCTAGTAATCTTAATGCTCTTCATGTCAATGCAATTGGTGGATCAATTAATAGGAGTTTGAGCCAAGATGACAAAAATTGTATTGCTTTAATTTCTCTATCATCACAATGTGAGAGTCATTGTAAGGCTCAAGTGAAGAGCTTGCAGGATCAAGACAAATTTGATCAGGTATTCTCAGCCAAGAGATTACATTAAATTAAAAGGTATCAAGGAGAATCACCCTATGATTTGTTCTCTAGGTTTGTGGACACATTATTAGAGATACCTAAAGATATCAGACCTCAAGACTCTATATGCATTGATTTTTTTTGTGACATGTATCAATTAGGATTGAGCACTTTACCAAAAGAGTTGAAGCCTCATAATATGAGTTAGGTGATTGATTGGATAAGGGTTGTAGAGGAAGCTAAGAATGAATATACATGATAAGTGTTACCTCATAGTGTTACCAGTGGTTACCATGATGAAGAGAATCAAGAAGATGTAAAAAAATGTGAACAACCGGTTGATCACTATTGTCATTTTACAAGCACCATAGATGTAGATCCATGGAGCAATGTTGAGGATGGAGATACACAATATGAAGATAAGGAAATGGTACATGATTTTCATCCTTGGGATGTCCTAGATTTTGAGTAAGCACAAAGGATGCAAAGGGAAGCCCTATGTTCTAGTTTAATCAAGGATGATGATGCACAAATCAATGGCCAAGGTGATGAAATTGAACTTGGTCGGTCCTCTGTTGATTTTATGAAATTGAAGTGGAATCTCTGGCTTCAAGTAGAGGACATATTGACAGCCTTGAAAGGGTGCATTCGCTAGGCAGTGAACAATTTTCTTCATGTGAAGAATTCTCAAAATGTGGATCAATAATTTTGAGTACAAATGATGAAGAGGATGTTGGAAATGCTTCTCTCTGATTTTCAAGTGATCACATTGATTTTAAGTGCATTGATGATCCTAGAGAGTGGGAACCTCATATTGAAAAGGCAAGGGGGTATGTGGAAACAATGAAAGTGTGGCAGAATCCATTATTTGATGAACTTTCATTAGTAGGTGAGGTTATAAATGATGACCCTTATTGGTGTAGGAGCAATCCACTCTTTGTGGAAAATCTTGATGAGTTTTTGGCAAGTTCCATTGGTGAATATGTTGGAGATGATACAAGTGAGATAGTAAGAATTGAGGATCAGACTGACATTGAGGTTTGTGACTTTATCTTTGAAGATGGCAACCCTGATTTAATGGCACCCTAATTATATGAAATATGCAATGGCATGAGTATTGATGAAGTTGATTACTCACAAGTGAACCAAAAAATTGTATCTAAGAAGTACCAAGAGTGTAACTTAGGTTTTTTGATAATTGAGTGTGATAATTGTTCATGGGGGGAAGAGTTTGAATACAAGGATGGCATTGTCTATAGTGACAATCCTAAATATTGTACTAAAATTGAGAGGGATGTAGATGGGCATGCCCATGCTCATGTGATACATGATTGTGTATTTGAAATAGAGGTTGAGTTGTCAACCACACATGATAATGAGATGACATACACATGGATGAAGGGAGACACTTGTTACTGAATAATTGAATTATACATTATGATGGATACATTAGTCCTAAAACAGGATTGTTGCTTGTTGATGAGGATGAATAGTTTGATGAGTCTTTAGTTTGTATCAACATTGCAGGATTGTTTGATCCATGGAGAGGAATTTAGGGGGGAAGATTGCATGAAATGTGATACAGATCAATATGAGTGTGCATTTGAATTCTTTATAGATGCCCCATATCTTTTGGACCTTATTATGGAATTGTTTCTATCCAATAACGACAACACTCATGCCAAGTACAATGAAGGTGATATTGAATATGATTTTTTTCTTTTTGATACTCCAAGAGCTTGGTCCAGCATACATCAAAGTGTTTGTGAAGGGTTTCCATTTGATGGACGAGATGGATGTAAAGGTAAAATGTATGATCATTGTTGGCCTCCTACAATGATTTAACAACTAGGCCTTTATAATTGTGATTCAGAGATTGGACATCTAACCTAAACAACTATTTCAATCATCATCAAGGTGCATTTAAATTTTCAACCCAGGAACGTGAACTTGAAATGGGTCAACATAGTATGTGCACTAGGAACCCAAAGTAGCCATTCTCATTCTACAACTAAGAAAGACACAATGTGGAAAGTTAAGTGTTTAGAGGGGAATAAAATAAATTTTGTACATCAACAAATAATTACACAAAGCTGAAATGCATGATAGGAATGAAAATATGAGCAACAAACAGGAAACTACTATGTTTGCTTTGGCTGTAGGAATAGTCATAGAATGAAATTCTAGTGGCTACAGGAATAGTTAGTGCCAAATATCTAATCTAATTACTAAGTAGAAAATAATACTAAACTAAGGGATGAATTAATCACCAAGTGGGACCCCTTGGATAAGTATCCTCTAAACTAATGGAAACTCAGATGCTCAAACTTAGAAATTCATTTTATTCACTGAAATCATGAGTACAAAAAGAGTAGCATAACTGTATTGCTAAAAAATTAAGAGTGCAAGTACAATATCACATCGTGTAACCTTGTGAGAAGGAGCATTTGATCCTTATTTATACTACCAACTAAACAAGGAAGTCAACTCCACAAACTGGGAGGATTCCACATTAGGGAAAGCAAAGAAAGTGGAGCAGTGATAGTTATGCATGCATAGAATCCTGTCAGACATGCAGGTCCAAACACAGATTTAGCACAGTAGTAACACCCACACTGCTCAACAACATTAAAGACCACTATAAGGTGGGTACATCCAATTTGCATGGGGAATTTTCTACTGTTAACCTCCTTTGACCTTTGAATGATTCCCTTGCTAGACGTTATGGTGCATGCCCAGTTGGCAGTGTCTTTCTCAATTTAGCATCCTTAAATTATATATGTATGGCAATGTTAGTATGCACAATAATTGCATATCTGTAACCACCTAAAATAAAATTCATTAACCACATGCAAGATTAATATAGATAGTCCAAATAACGTGCCAATATCATTAAATATTTATAGAAAATAGGATTAGGTCCAATGTCATAGTTTTGGGGGAAATATAATAAAAGTATCAATACTTAACATCAAATTCCATGATAACTTCAACAACTAGACCATAAAGTCTACCCAAAACTAGACCATAAACTAGAATCATCACCCCCCCAACCTAAGATCTTGTTGGTCCTCCAGTAGGGGAAGAGTTGTTCTTCTACTTGGTCAATGCTTTGGAATTTGCAATTGACAACTATCCTACATCAGTGTTTGTTGTGCGTGAATCAGGGTCCCAATAGAATCCTCTTAATCTATCCAATCTACTCCATCTCTATCTCTCTACAGCAATGTCATAGTGGTATAACCTGAAGTTCGGTACATACCACATTAGGATGGGTGGCTAAAAATTTAGGGGAAGACAAAATTGCCCTTTTGTCCTTCCAATGTGAATATATCTGTCAATTATTTTAAGAGTTGTAGCATAGTTTTGTATAGAGTGGGGCTCAGATTGCTTTAGCTCATTAGTTAGGCTATTCCATCTTTGTGAGAGGTATCTTTTCATAGTTTCCTCTCTTGCTTTTTCCTTTACCTCATATTCACTATAAACTACTTCTATCCAGGGCATAATTCTATTACCATAGCTTGGTCTAAAAAGTATTTTGTGCCATTCCCTGAAAGTTTACCTTGGATTCCTTGACTTAGCCCTAATGGACAAAGGGATGTTGGATTCCAATTGCTTATAAGGCCCATATTGTTGTCCCCAACTAATCTCATTTTGCACCCAAGACATAAATTCCCTTAATTGGACATCTCCAACATACAACAGTGGATTCCAATCATGGTCTTGAGTTGCAACATAATTATGCAAATAAAATTCATACAACAAATTCTTCATTTCAGGGGAAGCAATCCGATAAGCATTGAAAAAGTCCATAGGGGTCTCAATGGAAGGGTTCAAACCTGAGACAATTCTTGCCAGCCTAAAAGAAAGATATTTCTCTTTCAAATGTGGAGCATAGACCCTTGGAGGGGTCCTACACTCTAAAATATTTGGTACCAGAGCTGCCATATCATCCACCTTCTTCTTTAAGGTGGAAATTTTTCCATCCTTGTCCTCAATCTCCTCATCTTTCTTTTGAATTTCCTTCTTCAACCTACATTTTTCCTCCTTCCATTATTTTTCCCTTCTTTGCATCTCTTTCCATAAATGCATAGCTACCTTTTGCATTGAAAAATTAGGGGGGTTATGTATTCCTACCATCATTTTTCCTAACACTGATGCTTGCTCTTCGCATGGTACTAGTTGCAAAGATTTAGGTTGTCCCGTCAATTCCAACTACAAGGGCACTAATTGTTCTCCCAATTCTTGTTGTTGTTGCAGGGACTGCTGCTCCTGTTCTTGCTTTTGCTGCAGGATCTCTTGCTATAGGATCTCTGGTTCATGCTCTTAATTTTCCATTTCTCCTGCAATGTTAGCAAAATTGACCAGTGTTATGTTTGTTGCACTCTTAAATATGTCCTCTTATTCGACATTCACCTACCATTTTGAGCTTTCGCGTCCCCCTGTGATATTTCTCTAGACTTAGGGCTTTCCTGTGGAGACGTAACAAAGGCTAGCCTGATTGGTCTTGATTTTCTGGGAGGGCTCTCATGTTTTCCTTTAGCTACAGGATGAATAGTGCCAACCTTTCTCTTCTTAGAGCTTGGCACGTCTTTTTCTATTGGCTACCTTTTATCTTTTTTTTCCTTGTTTTTGCTTCTCTCTTTTGTGCCCTAGTTTTCATCAGGGTGCCAAGGGGAACATCATCATTAGAATTTGAGGAAGAGCTTTCTTTCTTTGAGTGTTTTGTCTTAGAAGAACTAACTTCTATGGTTTCTTCTGCTACAAGAGGGTTTACACTAGGGACTACACCAGAGGTTGAAGCACCAAGAGTGGCTTCAGCCATGCTCAATCTCTTGCTAGACCTACAAGGTTGAGGTAAAACCCTAGGTTGCAAATGCTCTAGTCTAATTTGATCAATTTTAATGAATTCTTCCCAGGTCATTCTAGACATATCATGTAGAGAATTCTCAACTAACAATTTAATCAGACAATGGTGGGAAACAAAATTGTCCCTACCTTTCTAAGTCTCAACCACCATGATTGAAAGAAGGTTGTATAGCACGTTTGACACATTCATCCTCCTTTTGTGCCTCATGTGATTCAAAATCTTGAAGTGCACAGAATGAAAATTTGACTGGCGACCTTCACAGGTGATATATTTTATGACATAAATAGCTATCTACTTCCATGGCTCAGGTAGAGACATTCTCTTTGCACCCTATTTATCTATGCTTAGTGGAGGGTCATTCGGCTCTGTAAATTCAGCCCAAGCTAATCTAGCATCTATGGAAGTAAGGTAATTTTCACCATCAGTAAGTAACCTTGTAACTTCTTCAATTATTTCCTTAGTTGCTATGACCTCCAGCCCTTTTACTATGGCTTTCCCTTTAGACAATGTCTGGGCAAACTCTAATGCAATGTCTTCATAGAAATCATCTAGCTTCAGGAAGTAGTCTATTCATCCACAATTTCTGAATTTGGCCAGGAAGGGTGCATCCTACAATAATACATCATGCACCGTGGGTTCATTTCAAATTAACCCACCTCCCATTGTCTACAATCAACTAGTCACTCTACGGTTTCCTTCCTGCAATTCTCGTCTAAAAACCAAATTCACCTTCCTACAACACTTGCTAAATTTCCAATGCCAGTGTCGACTGAATTTTCCTTTTCTAATTTTCCTTTTGATATGATAGGGTCAATAATGGAAAGGAAGGAACTCATAATAAAGGAAATTTGTGATGGAGAGAAATGGCAGTGGCAGATGGTGTGACTTCACATATGTGATTTGTCCTCTCACTTAGATTTCAAATTGGCTCAAATTAAATTTTGTTGATGATGACCATCATGGACCAACATGTGGGAAAATATTCACATCTTATTCCCCCCAACCTAAATTTGGGCATGTGTCCTCACATGCAAGATGGTGATTTGGCAGGGTAGGGAATAGTGGCATGCTATAGTGAATGTCCATACTAATGTATAACAATTGAATGAAATGCACTTAAAGAAAATTAAGATATAGCAATCAATGTGCACATACCTGAATGTGTGGAGGATTTGTTGCAAAGATCATGGAGAAAGTACCATTCACCTTTTTAGGAAATAAGTTGAGCAATTAATGAGGTGGGATGAGGTGGAGTGGAATGAAGTGAAGTGATGGAAGAGATAAAAAGGTGGAGATGGATGGGAAGATGGGTGGATGGGTGAAGAAGTGGACCCCATAGAAGTGGAAGTCTTTATTATGACAAGTACATACCTTAATTATCGAGAAGGAGGGACACTAGGTCCACTTCCTTTGGTTGCAGGAAGCTCGGGTGCTACATGCTGAGTGAATTTTTGTAGGAACTCCTCTTTGGAACTTGGCTTGTGATACAATCTGAGGTGGTGACCATTGAAAAGAAACTTAAATCCGATTGGATCAATAGTAACGAGTTGTATAGTACCATTGGGAAAGACCTTAACAATATCATATGGTCCTAACCACCTTGTTTGCAATTTCCTGCATTGTCCTGATACCTTGAGTCATAGAGAAGGGCCCAATCTCCTAGTTGGAATTTCTTTTCCTTGATAAATTTTTCATGCCATTTGATTCTCTGATTCTGCATTACCTCTATGTGATGTAAGGCTGCTCTTTGTATCTCATCCAAACCATTCAACTGCATGATTCTCTCTTTTTATGCCTCAGAGATATCCATCCCTAAGTTTACTACAGTCCTAAGAGTCTTATGTTCAAAATAAATGGGAATCATGGTTGTATTTCCATACAATAACTCAAATGGAGTGAAGCCTGTAGTTGTTTTCCAAGTTGTCCTATAGGCCCAAACAACTTTTGGTAATCTATTTTCCCAATCCTTTATGTGGATAGCTACTGTTTTAGTCAAAATGGCTTCAATTTCCCTGTTGGTCACCTCAACTTGGCCATTGGCCTGAGGGTGGTAAGGATTGTACTTTGTGTGTCTTATGTTGTACTCATTAACTAGTGCTACAATAAGGGTTGATGTGAATTGAGCCCTTTGATCAGTCACTATCGCTCTTGGAACTCCATACCTTGTGAAAATCTCCTCATAAAGAAATTTTACAATCTTATTATCTCTTACATGCTTCATGGCCTTAACTTCTACTCACTTTGTTACATAATCAATGCATACTAGGATATAGGACTTACCATTTGATAGAGGGTCAATGGGTCCTATAAAATCCAGTCCCCACTTGTCAAAGGGAGTGATTACCACCTGAGGGTAAAGTGGCATCTCATCATATTTGGTTGGCCTGCCCATTCTTTGGCATCTATCACATTTTATCGTATACCTTCTTGCATCCTTGTGGAGTGTTGGCCAGTAATATCCTGTGTTCAAAATTTGCATTGTTGTCCTCTTGGCTGCAAAATGTCCTCCTGGTTGCAAAATGTCCTCCACATGGTTTGTTGTGACATGCATGCAAAATTTCATATGTCTCATCTTATCTCACACATCTCCTCATGACATGGTCTAGTCCGGTGTAAAACAAACATTCAGCAATCCATGAGAAAGGAAAATATTTTTCAATAAGTGCCCTTCTCTCTTTTGGAGAAAAGTGAGGAGAAACTCTACCTGTGACTGGATAGTTAGCTATGTCAACATACCAGGGTGTTTGTACACTGATGGAGAATAGATGCTCATTAGGAAAAGAGTCATCTATGGCTTGATTATCCCCTGATGTAGTCAGTCTGGAAAGAAAATCTGCAACAACATTGGCCTTCCTTAGTTTATCCACAATGGTTATGTCAAACTCCTGCATCAACAATAACCATCTTGCTAACCTACCTGTGATCAAAGGTTTATTCATGAGATATCTAATGGTTGCATGATCAATGTGCATGAATATTTGATAACTTGTGATGTAATTCCAGAATTTGTTCAGGTTATAGATTACTGCCATCGTTTCTTTCTCTATCACTATATAGTTGAATTTAGCTCCCTACAAATTTTTGCTGACAAAATAAATGGCATTTTCAATAGCTCCTTCTTTCTAGCTTTGATGATTTGATGAAGAGTGATGAATGTTCCAAGATGAAAACCTCCATAACCTAGCTACAAATTCAAAAATATGGATGAAGATTGCTAAATATTTGAGCATAGTAAGTTTACTCAAATTGTGGATGATCAAATGAGGAGATTAGCCTCTTACTTATAGAATGAGAAGATGAAAGATTGTCCAAAATGGAGCAATGTGGGACTAATAATTAGCCAATCACAAAGTGCCACTTGTCAACAAGGGAATGGATGTAGGATGTGCAAGTTTTGAAGAATGTGTCAATAAATGCATATATTTGAATTTTGAATTTGTTGAAATGACATGTAAGAGAGAAAGAAGGTGCATTGAATGCCACTTGGATCAAGGTAAAAGGAATTTGTAAGAGGAGTAAATTCCTTTTTGGAAGGACAAAGTCCACTTGGATTTTGAATTCAAACTTGAGGAATATTCCTTAAAAGATGCCTTATTGAAGAAAATAGAGATTTAATAAATCAAATAACTCTATTTTCATGTGCAAGTGATAAAATATGGAGGATGGGACATGAGAAGAGATTAAATTAATCAAGGTTAATTAATTTAATGAAGGGATTAAATGATGTGACCTATTTGACTTAAATTTATGGATTTATTTAAATTAAATATGAGAAGAATGTGATAAAGGATTAATTAAATAAGGATTTTTGATTTATTTAATTAAAAAGAGATGATGTTAGATTAAATTAAATAAGGTGTTAATTAATTTAATTTAATAGATAGACTTTAGAGATTTAATCAAATAAAATTAATTATTTAATTAAATAAGGATAATTAGATTAGAATGGTTAATTTAATTATTGAGAAAGGATGACTTAATTAGATAACTGATT
Organism: Sequoia sempervirens; assembly: GCA_007258455.2. NCBI lineage: Eukaryota > Viridiplantae > Streptophyta > Pinopsida > Cupressales > Cupressaceae > Sequoia > Sequoia sempervirens. The sequence goes on from VDFB02042966.1 coordinate 29,540, forward strand.
TATTTAATTAAGAGAGGAATATTCATGAATTTAATCATATAAAGGTATTTGATTAAATGGTTAGACCAAAGGATGATTCAGGATGAAACGATGTTAGTGGTTAGAATCAGATGTCCAATGTCAATTAGTACATTTTACGTGTCTACATTTTTCCCCTCTTTGAAGCAATGCACTTGTTGTGTTGGTTCAAAGAATAAATGGTCTTGATCAAAGCCCAAAAAATTTTATTTTACAACATCTTGCCCCATTGTTGCCCGACAAAACAAAACATGCCACTATATTGCCCCCTCGAGAGATTGGACGAAAATTTTTATTTTTGGGTGATCTCTCAAAAAAATAGGACAAGGTGCCCGATAGGTCTAGAAAGGCTCCAGGAGGCCAAAAATGTGTCTAAATGCAATAATATGATGTAAAACTGGCCTCAACCAGACAAAAAAAGTTCAAGAGTTCAAAACCCTAGCAGGATAGCCAAATAGGGTGAAAAAACCCTAATTTTCAGGCTTAAAAAGGCTCTGAGGGGTTACTTTCAATTCATTTTCTCACACAACCCTTTAGCAATTCTGAGATTTGAGGTTTGACATTCTGTCGAGATGGCACAATGACAGCTCTCGATGCACATTTCTGACCGAGTCTGGACATACCAATGACCTCCCGACATTGGGGCACCGGTAAGTGATCCTTTCTTGAGCTTCATTTTTCATTTTTTCGTGTTCATTTAATGCCTTTAAACTTAGTTCTTTTGCAATGGTGCTATATAGCACCACTCAAAAAAAAAATTGCACCGCTTGGTAGGTCAAACTGACTTGCCATTGTAGAATGTGTCGCGGTGGTGGAGTTTGGATTTTGGAAACAAACTGCAAACTTTGACGCTCATGCTATCCCCAACGAGGTCATTTTAAAGTAAGACGCAACAGTTCTCTTTTGGACTGGAATCTTGCCAAACTGCACCATGGTGGTGTTCTTTTAGATTTTAGCACTCCAGCATCGTAGTTTGCAAATTTCAAACTGCAATGCCTTCACAGATAGTGACGCTGGGATGGTTTTTTGGATGCTCGGAATAAAATTTCTCAAAATTTTTAACATGGTGATCTTTCCTGATGCAGGATACGGTGAGGGAGATCTATTCTTAAGAGCATAGATCATGGGATATTTTCAGTTACCTACGAGACCTTAGCGACAAGGAGCAGGATCACCTGTGGGACATGGGACTGTGGTACATTGCATATGTAGCACCCGTGCAGACCCACCTTGGGATGATGTCAGTGCTTGCCAAGAGATGGAACAGTGAGACCTTGTCCTTCCACCTTCTAATCGACAAGGCCACCGTCACCTTAGAGGACGTGTGGCGCATCCTTAGATTGTCGATTCATGGTCAGTGAGTTATTTTTGATATGGATGCTAGACGGGATGCCTGCCATGGAGTCCTCACCACAAATGAGGTTATATTTTGTGAGGGCCAGATTGAGCTAGAGTATCATAGGACACTCACATCACCATTTCATCTAGTGGTTGCAGTGATCATCTCAGGTCTCGTTTCCCTAGATCGACAAGGTTGATACTTCAGTCCTAGCTGGGGGCTTTACTAGGAGCGGATGATTCATGATAGGCCAGTTCATTTTGCATGGGGGCTTTTTCTTCTAGCCTCCCTCTATAGGGACTTACACGAGTACATCTACTTCAATGGCAGAGCACATGGAGCAAGTGTTACACTTCTCCACATGTGGGCGTGCGAGCACATCAATGTTCTTCGGTCATGAGTCATTGTAGTGCTGATGGGGCCTGATGATCCCCTAGTGTGGCATTATAGAGGTGGTGTGTCCTTTACACACATAGGTGGGCACGTGATTCCTCACTGGAGGAGGGTCCTGGATGAGATGCAAGTTTTTACATGGTGCCCATACCTTGGTTTCCCTAGATGGGCAGACGATGCAAAGAAAATCTTCTTTACCTAGTAGGACTGCCTTATGCAGGGGCTAGAGCATACAATGGTGGAGAGATACCTACCCGAGCATGTTCAACGTTAGTTCGGTGAGGCACAAGACCGACCAGATGATGCCTACGTGGCCATATTTTCTTAGACTATATCACAGGGTTCATGGGGGTGATACATTCATATCTTTGAGGTAGTAGATAGCTTCAGATAGTAGGTGGACTGACCGTGGGTATATGATCAGGGGCCTACAGATCCAAGCGTGACACAGGCCTACAAAGATTGGTTTCGACCACCCCTACAGTTGAAAATTCCAGGAGTACCCTCTGCTTGGCAGAGATTGAGGGGAAGAGGGGGAGGATGAGGACGGAGAGATGGTGCATAATGGGATCAGTCGGTTAGGGTTCTAGTTCAGCCGGTCTAGGGTGATGTTCAAATATAGGACTAGGAGCAGGTGTTAGCGAGGCAATAGGATCAGGCAGATGCACCACTACAAGCTGAGGGTGAAGATCAACCTCATGTGCAGCCCACACAAGCACAACCAGCAGGGCGGCCAGATCCCAGAGATGTACTGATTGCATAGCTGCAGGTTCAGGTTTAGACCTTGACAGTGGAGAGGGATTATGCCAGGGCCGAAAGAGACCAGGCCATTTTGTAGAGGCAGGCCATGGAGCTATAGGTGGCCACAGAGATGGGCCAAAGATAGTAGTTGGAGAGCATGGTAGCCTCCTCCTCCCAGAGCATAGTGTCCCTTCATTCTTACATGGAGGTCGTTCAGGAGGCAGACTATTATCGCATGCATTATCATTAGTCCATACCCAGAGTAGAGCGGGCCCCAGATTACTCGCAGCGGACCAGCCACAGACCAGCATAGGGTCATGGTGACAGGGGCGAGGACAGCAGATAGGATGAGTAGACCCCATTTTGATCGAGATGATATTTTTTCGTGCCATATGGGCTCATTTTTTATAGCCCTTTGGGCCTTTTTGTACTTATTGACACATGTACAGTGATCCAATTATTTTTTACTATGACAGTTACCCGATGATGATATTAATATGAGATGATGATTTTGATATGATGTAATGTGTATCATTTATTTATGCATTTATGGATGGTTCTATTTCTACATGCTATGCAATAATGTTATGGTGTTATGCGATGTGTATATGGATACATTTCTTTTTGATGATGTATGCATTATGAATATATCTTATATTATGTTGTTAATACATGATATACAGATGGATTTATATGATCTGTGATATGGATGGATGATGATATAATCTATATGATGATTTATGTATGTTGATGTAAATGATATGATATGTGATATGAAATGGATAATGTAATATGCAAAATGATATGGAGATGATTTATGGTGTATACGCGAAATTATATGTGAATCATGCTTATATAAAATGATTATGGATGGATGTAAATTTTTAATGTAATGGATTCTTATGTTCCTATTTATGCTTTGAATGTTTATAATGGTATGGAATGATTTATGCAATTAAATGCAAAAATTATTGCAATGTGGTTATTTATGAGGTGTTCTATATGATATGGATGACTGATGGACGATATGTATGTTGTTATGATTATGTATGATGCAATGTGAATGCAATGGTCATGCTTTATATGATATGTATTGATGATGTAAATGAGATGGTTTTAAGATGCTTAGAATAACAAATATATATTATCCTAAACATGTTAAATGATTGTGAGATGTATGTGATGTAATATATGAAATAATATGTTAATGCAAAGTGGTATGATGATGCTTTATGCAAAATGAATGTAATGTGAGAGATGACTTTATGATGTTTATGTGATGTGAATATGTATGCTTGTAATGCAATGGATTATCTATAATGTTCTCGTACCTATTATGTTTTATTATGCGGTAGATGGTAATACGAAATTGTTATGAAATGTTTCATGCAAATGAATGTTATGCGATGGTTTATGTGATGAATGCAATGTGATGGAAAAAATGGATGTAATGTGATAAATAATGGATGTACCTATTTATGAAAAATTCTTATAATAACATATTTATATGATGATGAAGATGCAATGCATATGTTTCATATATGATATGTTATGCAATATGCTAATGATTTGTGGATGCAAGATCGATGACAATGATGATGATGATTAATTGTCATAGTATCTTGTTAGTGTGAAGAGAAAGAAGGGATGAAAGAGAAGAAGACATTTCAACAAGAAATAAAATGATCCTAGATCCTATATGATGCGTCAAGGTATAAATAACCAGGATGGCATTGTACCTAGTGTGATGGACTTTGACTTGACAAACAGATAGGAGTATTCTTGTTCACACTTGACATACGAAAACCTTGCTAGGATGTACTTGAAAAAGCAAGTATTCACCAATTTATATTACAAGAATGTCCAACAAGCACAATAGAAAAAACGATAATAATTGATGCCCCATTCCTTTCTCTCTAAATCATTTTGATTAGACATCATTGAGAGGTCATTGGAATGAGCGCAATGAGATAAATCAAAAGAAAAGATCAAGTACATAAACAAGTCAATGTTCTTCATACCTCTAGCCAAAGGGATTTGTTTTGATAGGATAAGAATCCAAGGTGATATCCAAAATGATGCCCAGTGTCGGAACAATATATCCTAGGACATGCATTGTATAGGATGATGATGGGTTGATAAGTTGTTTGATAGGATTTTGATATAAAGTTGATTGACATGTTTGTGAATGATCAAGAGTTTGATTTTGTGTTTAAAATTTTGTTGTTTTGATTTTGATTTTACCTTTGAAGTTTGCTTTTTCCAATTGTTGTGGTTGTTTTTATTTTTGTTACCAAATGATGAAGGTGACGATTGATTTATTATGAATGATTGATTATTGCGGGTGAAAGTGAGATGGGATGGATGGTTTTGTATTTTCTCGAATATTTCAATGTTTTTGGTATTTTAAAAATGTTTGGATGTTGTTTTTAGTATTTTCAAGATTTTACAAATGTTTTGATTTTTGATTTTTTGAATATTTTGGGGTTTTTTTGAGATTTATGAATGTTTTTGGATTTTGATGTCTCGGGGGCTGATCAAAGATTAGCCTTGCCTATGTTTAAGCTTAGAGACGACGTAGTTCAGATGACCAAGTTTTTTATTTGTTTTGGGATTTTTTGAGTGTTTTTGGATTTTGATATGATTTTGATGTATGATTTTGACATTTTGGATATGGATGTGTGTGATGATATCAGTGCTTTGTTTTGGGATTTTTTTGAAAACCAAGATAAGGTTGTTTGATCAGATTGATGGATTGATGATGATAACATTGTTGAGGATACACAACAATGCAAGGATAATGTTAAGCAACACGAGGATTTAGGATGGATATCCCAAGATGATGCGGGATTGATGATGATAACATTGTTGAGGATACACAACAATGCAAGGATGGTGTTAAGAAACACAAGGATTAGGATGGATATCCCAAGATGATGATGGATTGATTGGATTTGATTTGATCAAGATTGATGAAGATTGGTTTGGAACAAAAGATGTTTTGGATGATTTGATGTGACGTTGAAGCACACATTAGATGTGAGTGATAGTGATTGTTTGGATTCATGTTCATTGAAAGATGAAGATTGATAAGGAATGTCTTCTCATCAAAATATACCATGGGCTAGTGATTTGGATTTTGGCTCACAAATTATTTGACCAATTTGATTTTACATTTTCCAATGTTCAGATCACCACATAAGTGGAAGGATATAGATCAATATTTATTCCCAAAGAAAGATGTAAATATCTTCCCCTAGTGTCTACCAATGTATGGAATATCATGGATGGATGCTTGGATAGGTGTATGGATGGAGGGATATGGATTATCTTGCGATTAGATAAGGTGTTTGAATAAAGGATGCTCATTTGGATAATGCTTCATGGCTTAGATAATGTTGGGTAGGATAGGATCAATGAAAATGACCCATGTCAAGATGTTTATCATAAGCAAGTGTAAAGTGTGCACCAAAATTTCATCAAGGTCAAGGTAATTTGGACTATGGATGTAGATGGATAAAGGTGGATTGGATAAACGGTTCATGGATGAATGGATTTATTATGGCTAAGATGGATGGAATGTTGGATTTATTATGGATGGGATGAGATGCTTCCACTTGAAATGGTACATGTAGATGCTTGATTCTACACATGATGTCTATTTGCCAGGTTTCCATCATGGTACTTGTCCAAAGTGCCACCGAAGTAGTTTTCACTAGAGGACAATTTTTTTCTTTACTATTTTCAATCCTTTTTCTATTTTTTTTGGATTTTCATATTTTTTGATTTTTTTGGTTTTTTTAAAAGATTTTAAGCTCATGCTGAATCACCTTGTGGTGTTGATGTAGATGCCCCTGTCATAATGTGCCACTGATATCCTGCTTGAAGAAGCTTCTTTGCTAAGATACGTGCACTTGAATGCAACTTTTGAGATTTTCGGTCTACTTTATTGATACCAGAGTAAACTCTGTATTAGTGCACACATCGCGATAGAGTTCCTTTTGAATCCTTATGATGAAGGGTTGTTTCCAATACATGGTCAATGTGAGAATTGGATATAATGCGTGGAGGCATGGATGGAGTGTGTTTAGGGATAGGAGATGGATTGGTTGATAGTTTGGAACCTTTGACTCTCCAAACTTGGGAAGATGAACAATGATAGGTGGATATAGAAGTGTGCATGAAATTAGGACCAACTGCTTGATATACTTTGTATGTCATTTGAGAAGCCTTCTTTTTCTTTTTTGGACATCTTTGATGGATACTTTTCCCTTTTTTATTTTTCCCCATAGTTTTTTTGACTAATGGAGTTTGATAGGGATAATATTTCTTTGTATTCTTTGGTATCAATATGTATTTTTTTTTACTGATATGCTTCTTAGCTTCTTTTTCTTTGATAACATTATTTGTGCTTTGATTCAAAACCTTCTTTTGATTTTGGTCCCAATTCATGGATGGGGTGATGGGTGGATGAAGATTCATGATGTGGTTAGTTGTAGTATTGGCATCGGTTTCATCATAAGGACTCTTTGTGCTCCCTATGTTGACATTTGCTTGAGACAAAGTTGGCCCCTAGTATGGTGGTAGTGGCACCTTCGTTCCTTGATTCTGCTTGTTTTGATATGTCTTGTTCAATAAGCATGCTCTAATAAATGTTTACTGTAGATGATGTTGTTTCAATTTGTTGCTTTTCTAACTCTGGAATGTCTTGTTCTATCTGACCCATTTCTTTGAGTTGATAATGCTAGATATCTTCATACATGATGTCCTCAATCTGAATTTGGGATATATCTGATTCTGATGTTGATAACTTTTTTTGACTATAGGAATCAATAACCTACTCTTTTTGTGTAATAATGTCAAGAATAAAGGGATCATATTCTAAATGAAGATCATCTACGTGTCCATCCATAGAAATCATCTCATGGGTAGATGGAGGAGTATGTGCTATGTGGATATAATCATCTTGTGTAGATAGGAGAGTGTCCATTAGATCATTGTAGTATCTTGGAGATATGAATTCTTGATCTTGAATGATTCTAGAATTGCTTTTGACATGGTTTGGATCAAGTTCTTGACATGGGTCAATTTCAAAGGATGGATTGCTTACACAGGGTTCTTGGATATCTTCATTAGGAATAGGAAGTGGCTCAATATCCTCTTGATCTTTGAGTGAATTGGGATCAAGTGTTGAGTTGAATATTCCTTCAATATCGGCAATCATGAGGTTGAAGGATGTCAATATCTCTTGGAAAGGACCATTGCTAGACTTTGGTAAGAGATGTTGATCATGCTTTGGAATAAATTCTTGAGATATGCCCTCTAACTCATTAGGTGATGTAGAGACATTTTCAACATGATCATTGGTTGATGGATTGTTGATTATAGGATCAAATAATGTTAACACTCCTTGAAATAGATTATTGTCAGATATTGTTGAGGGATTCTTATCATGATCAAAAAGTGACTCTTGATGTATGTTGATTTGATCTTCAGATGAGGTAGAAACATCTTCCATGTGTTCATTGATGGATAGGTCTTGATCATGTGATCATTGAATTGGATCAATATATGGAGTCATTAACATTTTGTTGGGATTTTGAACAACATTTTCTTGTTCAGCTTGGTATTGGGCTTGAGCTTGTGCTTGTGCTTGAGTCTGGGCTTGTGCTTGTTGGGCAACTTGAGCAGCTTGTCCAACTTGCTGAGCAACTAGTTGTGCAACGTGTCAATTTTGGTTTTGTTTTTGTGCCTTCTGATAAGTAGCCTATTGAGCGGCTTGCAACGCAATGCTGTATTGGCTTTATGTGTTTGGTTTGGGTGGTGGTGGTGGCGAAGGTGGTTTTGGAATAGTACTTGTTGTGTTGATAAGAGGTACCGTTGTATTGATGATTAGTATTTGAGTGGTGGATGGTGTGATCGATATGGTTAGTCCTTGAGAGACCATGTTTTGAGGGATGATAGATGATGTGTTGGTTGCTTGTGCTATGGGGATGGTTTCCATCTGTTGTTGTGATATTGATGTCAAGGGGGGAGGATTTGGTATGATGCCTTGATTGATGGTTGGGGGGGTGTTTTGGATGAGCGGTGGTAGTGATGGTAGCCCCAAACCAAGAGGTGATACAGATGTTAATGGCAAGGGTGGTAGTGGTGGAAAAGTGAGTGGCATGCTCCCTTGGGGAAATGATGATGTTTGATCAAAAATGCCCCCTGGTCCAAATAAGTCACCTTCTCCTTGTGAGGTCGTAGGGAGAGAGGTTTGAGGAGTTGCATGAAATGATGATGATGGGTCATTAGGATTATGAAAGGTGAGGGGGACATATGGGTGTGATGGATTTTGAACAAAATTCGTGTGATTTGCAAACATATCTATCCAAAAGTTTACCAAGTGTGGATTCAAAATATTCATGTTTGGTATAGTTGTACTTGGTATATTCTTATTTGGTATATATGGATTTGGTGGGAGAATGTTGTTTTGTTGAAGACTCATGCATTGAGTATTTGGTTGATATATTTGCAAGTTTGGACTTGGATTTAAATCTACCATTGGAAAAGGTGTTCCAAGATTTAGATTGGGTATACTCACATTTGTTGTACCATTGAGGTTTGTAGGAGATAATGATCCCATGTATGGATTATATAAATGAGATTTTTGATAATCAATTGGCATTGTAAGACTTTGATAATTTGGTTGGTTTAGACCACTTATGATGTATGGATCAAGTTTATATTCCATGTTCTTCTTGTTTTTTTACCTTGTTGCAAAAGTGACCTCTAAGGTGTTTAGGACCAATGATGAGATGAAGGATGAAAGGGGTGAATGATATGGGTGTTTTTTTCTTAGGAACTTTGGCTCAATGCTAGACTTTGGGATTTGATTTTGATTGGTTTTGATCGAATAATGAACTTGTAAACCCTAAGATGTTGGATGTGGTCTTTAGGATAAACTTGTTCAAAGGTGTGCTAATTTAGCTAAGTATGTGAGGAAGGATTCATCAACACATACCTAACTAAACAGATGGTTTTGATTTGGTTTAAGGATGTACCCAAGTCTAGATAATGATGTTTCCAAAGCTCTAAAGTTGTTTGGGGAATGGGATGATGAATGTTTGAAATGGATGAAGTGTTTGATTTTGATCCTAAATGAACCTAAGAAGGACTTGTTTATAAGGCCAAGGTTTTGAAGAATATACTTTTCCCTTCAAACCAAAAAGATCAATGTTTTCTCAAAAGACCATAAGAAAAAAGATACACAAGAACATGTGTGGGGTTCAATTGATTTAATCTTTTCTTAATGGACTTCTTTTTACCACAAACAATTCTTGATTAGGTTTTAAAACTAGATGTCTAATGTTTTAACCTCTTCTCATCCCACAAAGTGTATCATGTGGAAATCGAGGAAATCAAAGCAAAAGTTACCTATTGTTTACTTTAGTAGGAGAAAATTGAGATAAAATTCAAGTGCCTAGAAACCTCTAAGGATATGAATCCCAAGGGCAAGCAAGGGCACGTGAATTCGTTCAAGGATATTTGCTTCTCCTAAAGGGTTTAAGATTTTGATGCTCATGTTAAAATGTTTGTTTTCCAATGTTTTCAATCAAGAAATGTGTTATGATTTCAAGAACAAGTACAACCCTATGGATATTTGAGACAATATTTATTGAGTCCCCACTTGGACAAGTCCATCTATGCTTATTTTTAGTTAATGGTTAGATGCTTGACCCCACTGGCTCCCCTCCACGACACTCACTTATATGGGGCATCCAAGCATCAGTACCCATGAAACTCCCATGGCATACTTTCCATTTCTACTAAAAATCATAAAAAAGTGTGGTGGCTTTAGAACGATGGTTCTTGCACCAACAAATAGATAGGGATTTTCGCCTTTCTACAACAAGGGTTTTAATTAGGACTTTTTGTTCATAGAAGTTGACCCAATGTGGTGAGAGACCATTGTTTCCCTTCTCGTCAGAGCCAACCACATGATACTGGCATTTATTCCAATACCCTAATTTATATCCTGGTTGGAAATACTCTCATGTTCAAAGTGTTACCGGTTGAGTCATTCCCTTGGGTGAGTACTTTCTCCCCAAGGCAGACCCTCTAAGATAAACAATAGTGAGAAAACATATTCATAGTTTGAAAACCTTCATTTAGAAACAAAGGGAGAACACATGCAATAGGTTCCAGTCACACTCGCAAAGTTTGTTCAATTTCAAACCCAAATTGAAGTGTATGGGAAATTACTTACACAACCTAATGTCACCAAAATCCTTTTGATTCTCAAGATCACCATGAGGCACAAGAGAAGTGCATACATATTTTGATGATATTACATTGTGTAAGTAATTACAAAACAAAGAGAACACTTGTTCATTTTAAGTCCACAAAGCAAAAGTGAATTCATTTTAGTGCACCAAAAGAAGTGTGAGATTTGATTGTTCAATTGTTAACCTTAAACAAAATCTAGTAAATTTTCCTAAGGTTATTTTTAATCCCTTTATTTTTGTTCGTTTCAAACCCAAATTGAAACTTATTGAGTCCTAAGAGCTTGAAGGGGTAAAATCCTTAGAAGTGGGATTATAATTGCTCCCCAAAGTGTTAAAAAAACACTTGATACAATGATGTGATAATGATTTTTTCTTTGAATTCCATGCTCCATGATCCTTTAAAACCTACAATACAAGCTCCAAATGTTAGATGACACTAAGAAACAAGAAGATATGAGGGTTAGATAAATGATTAAGCATTAAAACCCTAAAATTTAGACCAAGTTTCATTGTGATTTGACATTAAGTGAAAATTTTAAAATTTTAACTCTATAAAAGTTGATAATAACCTACACCATTGGATAGCTTATGAAATTCTACCCCATTTCAAAAAAAAAGCTTCGAAAAAGACCAAAAAATGACCAAGATATGGTCATTTTAAGTTTGCATGAAAAAGCAAAAAAAAAGTCCAGCAACTTTGTCTGTGATGGCGGCTCTGTTTGGAGTTTATAGCGGCGCTATATGATGACGCTGGAGATCCAACAGTGCAGTTTGAAGTTTTGAGCGGTGCATTTTGTAGTTTAGAGAGGTTTTGTATAGCCCCGCTGAACTATGAGTGGTTCTATATGGCCCCGCTGGACTGTGAGTGGTGTTGTTTCCTGTAAACAGATAAAAACACAAAAAAGCACAATTTTTTTTCAAAAAAAATGATTTGATCTTTTGGTTTTCCCTCCTTCTAGTGCCAAAATGTAGAACGCCAATCCAAATACCTACAAAACACAATAAAAAAACACATTAGGAGATCATATGCAAGTAAGAACAAGGATTCCCCATGAAATCCATTAGCAAAGTTTAAATAGGAAATAAAGCAAGAATGAAATGAAAGAACAAGAAAGCAAGCTAAATTCTATTGAAGACAATGCAAACTCTTGATCCCATGGGGGAATTTGTGCCAATTTGATGTGAATTTTGGCCCTTTCCCAACTCCAATGCTAGCTTTGATGATTTGATGAAGATTGTGATCCACTTTGATGAAGAGTGATGAATGGTCCAAGATGAAAACCTGCATAACCTAGCTACAAATTCAAAAATATGGATGAAAATTGCTAAATATTTGAGCATAGTAAGTTTACTCAAATTGTGGATGATAAAATGAGGAGATTAGCCTCTTAGTTATAGAATGAGAAGATGAAATAGTGTCCAAAATGGAGCAATGTGGGACTAAGAATTAACCAATGGCAAAGTGCAACTTGTCAACAAGTGAATGGATGGAGGATGTGCAAGTTTTGAAGAATGTGTCAATAAATGCATATATTTGAATTTTGAATTTGTTGAAATGACATGTAAGAGGGAAAGAAGGTGCATTGAATGCCACTTGTCTCAAGGCAAAAGGACTTTGTAAGAGGAGTAAATGCCTTGTTGGAAGGACAAAGTCCACTTGGATTTTGAATTCAAACTTGAGGAATATTCCTTAAAAGATGTCTTATTGAAGAAAATAGAGATTTAATAAATCAAATAACTCTATTTTCATGTGCAAGTGGTAAAAGATGGAGGATGGGACATGAAAAGAGATTAAATTAATCAAAGTTAATTAATTTAATGAAGGGATTAAATGATGTGACCTATTTGTCTTAAATTTATGGATTTATTTAAATCAAATATGAGAAGAATGTGATAAAGGATTAATTAAACAAAGATTTTTGATTTATTTAATTAAAAAGAGATGATGTTAGATTAAATTAAATAAGGTTTAAATTAATTTAATTTAATAGATAGACTTTAGAGATTTAATCAAATAAAATTAATTATTTAATTAAATAAGGATAATTAGATCATAATGGTTAATTTAATTATTGAGAAAGGATGACTTAATTAGATAATTGATTTATTTAATTAAGAGAGAGATATTAATGAATTTAATCAAATAAAGGTATTTGATTAAATGGTTAGACCAAAGGATGATTCAGGATGAAACGATGTTTGTGGTCAAGATCAGATGTCCAATGTCAATCAGTACATTTTATGTGTCTACATTTTCCCCTCTTTGAAGCAATGCACTTGTTGCGTTGGTTCAAAGAATAAACGGTCTTGATCAAAGCCCAATTTTTTTTCATTTTCAACATCTTGCCTCATTGCTACCCAATGAGAGAAAACATGCCACTATACTACGCCCTTGAGAGATTGGACGAAAATTTTGATTTTTGGGTGATCTCTCGAAAAAAGAGGACAAGGTGCCCAACAGGTCTAGAAAGGCTGTAGGAGGCCAAAAACGTGTCTAAACTCAATAATACAATGTAAAACAGGCATCAATAGGATAAAAAAAGGTTCAAGAGTTCAAAACCCTAGCAGGATAGCCAAACAGGGTGAAATAACCCTAATTTTCAAGCTTAAAAAGGCTCCAAGGGGTCACTTTCAATTCATTTTCTCACACAGCGCTTTAGCAATTCTGAGACTTGATTAATTTAAATGATGTTAGTTGATTTGACCATTTTGACTTAGATTTTAGGATTTAAATAACTCAAAATGAGAAGAGAATGATTTAGACTTAGTTAAATAAATATTTTTGATTTATTTAACCACAGGGGGTGATGTTAGATTAAATTAGATAAATGTTTGATTTATTTAATTTAATTAGATGAACTTTAGAGATTTAATCAAATAATATGGATTATTTAATTAAACAAAGATAGGATGATGAAATGACCTAGCTAATTACATAGAGACAATGATTTAATTAAATTGAGGGATTTATTTAATTAAAAGGGGAATTATGATGACTTTAATCAAATAAGGCTATTCGATTAAATGGTTAGACAGAGGGATAATTTAGGATGAAGCGATGTTAGTAGATCAAGATCGAGTGCATGTACATTTTACGTGTCTATAGTGACCACCTCAATCTTTGCAAGATATACTTGAATTCTTTTGTGGGAGATGTAGTGACCAAGGACTACACCTTCTTGCATCATCATAAAACACTTTTCACTATTTAATGACAGATTTTGTTCTTTACGTCTTTGTAGGACTCTCCTGATATTTTCCAATTCCTGATTGAAATCAGCACCATAGGTAGTAAATTTGTCCATGTAAATTTCCATGCAATCAAGAGAGATATTAGAAAATATGTTAATGACTGCCCTTTGAAAAGTTGTGGGTGCATTGCATAGGCCAAATGGGAGTAGTGAGTAGGCATAGGTCCCCCATGGACAGGTAAAAGTGGTCTTCTCTTGGTCCTCTAATGTAATTTGGATCTGGTTATAGCCGCTGAATCCATCTAGGAAAGAAAAGTATTGCTTCCCTACAAGTGTGTCCAAAGCTTGATCTATGAAAGGTAAGGGGAAATGGTCATTTTTGGTGGTAGCATTAAGTTCCTTGTAATCAACACAAACTCGCCATTTACCTCCTTTTTTAGGCACAATCACTAATGGAGACACCCACTAGCTATCTGAAATGGGGTAGATGAATCTTGTATCTAGCAACTTTTGTAGTTCTCCTTTTACAATGTCTCTCAATACAAAGTTAATTCTTCTTTGTGGCTGCCTCACTGGGGTGCAATAATCTCTGATGTAAAATTTGTGAGTGCAAAGCTTAGGGTCCAATATCTTCATATCATGATAGTCTCAGACAAATGCATGTTGGTTGGTCCTCAATAAGTTTGTCAATGACAACTATTGTTCTCCACTCAGTTTGTTGTTAACAATAAGATATTTTCCTTCCAACACCTGTACTTGTGTAGTTAACTCTATCATGGTTGCTTCGTTGATGCATGGTACCTTGAGTTCATATGGAAACAATGTATGAGACATATATGTTGTTGCAGGAAGTTTGACTATAGGAAGAGTGGTTACAGGAAGAGTGGTTGTAGGAAGAATGTCTACATGAAGAATGTCTGTAGGAACAATGGTTGTAGGAAGAGAAGGCATAAGTGTCTTGACTGGAACAACAGAGTGGGAAGATGATTCTTCCTCCACTTCACAACGGTTTTGAATGATGTTAGCCAATACTTCATCTTCGTCTTGAAGCTGCATGAAATGGCTTCTTCCTAGCATCATAAGCTACACCACATAATTAACTTTCTCAACCTCTTCACCAACATGTGACCATATGGGGTTATCTTCATCATGGGATGGCTGAGTAGGAGGATAAATAACAAAATTTTTGGTGCCCCTCCCATTAGAAACGGTCATGTTTCTTGAGCGACATCCAATATATACGTCTGTAGTTGCTAACCATGGCCTCCCAAGAATAATGGGATACCTGCCTTGTGTAGCTTTAGGAGAAAGAATCATGGAGTCTATTGGGTACTCCCAGGAGTCTAGAATCACCATGAGATCCTCCACTATACCATCAAGTTTAACAGTAGAACTATAAGCAAGCTACAGGATAGTAGGAGTAGATCTCATGCTTGCAATGTTTAGTTGCTATAGGATGTCTTTAGTCATTACATTTATTGTTGCCCCTAAATCAATCAGAGCATTCTTGATTTGGATCTCATTTATAACAACTACTACTATAGGACTACTTGGGTTATTGTACCTGGGGATAGTCACTTTTCCAAGCATGATGTCAGCCAATTGTCCCACCACATGAACTATAGTTGGGTCTTTCTTTTTTCTTCCAAGCTTCTTGAGACATGCTTCTTTGATTGCCTTTCCATAGATTGGGACATCCTTTATGGGCTGAAATAGAGGTATTTGGACACATATATGCTTCAGCTAATCTAGGATATCAAAGGTTGTGTCCTCCTTTTCTTCCTTTTTCTTGGCAACTTCCAATCTCTGAGGAAATTGTGGTGCTTGTTCAGTTTACTTGGTTGGGGCTGGTTCAAGACTTTTTGGTGCATTTAGCTGAATGGGATCATTCATAGATTCCTCTTCATCTTCCATACGAAGCTCAATGATGATGGGATTCGAAAGGGTCGGTAAAATAGTTCCTAAATGAAAGTGGATTCCACTTACACTCATAGCATATGCAGGAAATTGATTTGAACTAGCAGAATATACAGGTTGTTGTGGTTTGTTATTTGGATTGGGTGTGGGCTAAGCTAGTAGATGAGTAGGTTTAGCTGGATTTGAGATTGGATTAGAAGGGGGAGGTATTATAGCAGGCTATTGGGGCTAAGAAGGTGGTTGCATGTAACTATTTGGTTGGGTTTTCCATTGCTGTCCTCCCCTCCATTGATTTTTCTACTGCTAATTTCCTAGAGGTGGCTGCCAATGCCCTTGATATTGCTGCCAATTCCCCTGAGGTTGATGCCACTAGGGTGGAGAGTTTTTTTGATTGGGCCAAGCATTTGGAGGGCTACTCCAAGGATGTGGTGGATATCCTCTATAGCTGGATGGATATGGAGGCTGCCATTGGCTACCAGATGAATAGGAATTAAAATATGGCCCAACATAAGATAGTGGATCTGGTGGCATACCTTGTCTTGGAGCCCAAGGCCTCCTTTGTGCAACATAGTAGACTTGATCTTTTTCAATCTGAATTGGCTTGAACTCGGGTGCAATCTGCTTACTTTCAATATTAGCTACCATCTTGCATCTACAGTCCTTCTTTTGTATGCAATGGGGGCAATACTCTGTCAATATTACCTCTATCTCCTCTTGTTTTTTCTTGGCTTCAAGTGTATCCAACTGAGTAGCTAGATTATTTATGATGTCTTGCTTGAAATATACCAGAAAATGTGTGATATCCATCCTTGAAACTCCACTGGTAGATGACTTACCCATAGAGGATTGGTAAGCTCTCCCTTTCTTTGAATCTACCTTGGAATAGTTTTGGCATATTTTCTTGATGTCCTCCCAAGAAACTTGGGTGATATCTCCTCTTGCCATCAAGTCCAAGGCATCAATGCAACTGTCATTAATTCCTCTCAGGAAAAGCAGCTTTTGTGAGTCTTCATTGAGTGTATGGTGTGGAGAATTTTGGAGGAAAAACAAAAACCTTGAAATGTAATCCTCTAGGCTCTCATCTTCCTTTTGCTGCATCCTAAAAATGTCTTCTCCTCTCATGTCACTACCCCTATAATATTCCTTGTATTTCTCAAGGAACTTTCTATTCATGTCCTCCCATGTTTCCACAGTATCTCTGCCTAGGCTCATGAACCATCTTAGTGCAGCTTATTAGAGTGGTAGGAAATAGCTTAAGCCTATGGGCATCAGTGGTATAGTCATAACTCCTGCAAAGTGTATCAAGCTCGAACAAGAAGGTATCAGGGTCTTCTGTAACAAGTCCATAAAACTTAGGGAGTGTTGAAGCAGGGATATTCTTGATGTTGTCTATTAGCTCTCAAAAATGCAGGTTCAAACCATAAAAGGTTGCCAAGCTTTCACAATGTTTTAGGGTAATAGACAGGTCAAGAGATTAAATCTTCTACTCTTCAGGTGTTGCTAGACCTAGGCGGGTGTACCTATATGAACTGGGTAGACTTGATGTGCTTATCTTTCTTGAAATTTTTTTCCCACAATGGCAGATAGGAGTGGACATATGAATTCAAACTTGATACAAATAGCAATAGCAATCATCTAAATCTAAATCCTAAAATGCTCAATTTACAGATGTAAAGGAAATAAATGAATCTAAATGGTGAAGTGCAGAGACTAGTGCCTTATTGGGTATGCAGACTCAAATTGTTTGGCATATGATTTATTTATAACTTGTATAAACATGCAAGATTATGACTACTGAGCTCTACTTTAATAATCCAAATGAATCTTCCTGATTACTGTGATCAACTAAGAGGATTTAATCTCTCCTTGAAAGACCCAATCAATTAATCACACAGATACAACAAATTTGTACTGATAAACTGAAAATAAACTTGTTATATCAATTTAGACAACCAGAAAAATCAGCTTGGAGACAACCTAGTAATACTTTTAATAAATCTAACAGAAAATTAACACCAGAAATGAGCTGCAACATCAACTGATTCTCATTAAAAACTCCATTTTGAAAGCATGCATCATGATCTATGTTCTGTGGAAAAATCCTATCCCACTGTATATTCTTTACCTTATCTATTCTAAAAATCTAAAAAATCCCCTCATTCACAATCGGGAATGAACTTTATATGTCAGCATCTGAACAGGCACATCATTTCATATTCCAATGTCAACAAACAGTTGCAATCGGGCCAATTGATCATCACTGAAACAGTCACTAAAACAACCCAATAAGTATGCCGAAGGCAATTAAATTGCTATCTGCCTGTGTTCTTATTCACTTTTTCTTTGACTTTATAGTATCAGGAAAATCTCATATAGATTTCATTACGTTTCCTCAAAAGCCCTTTTGCCTCTTATATGTCGTAACCTTCAACTGTCGAGGAAACATCATGTAGACAAGTCTTTGTTTTGTTGAAAGTCACCCACCATCTTGTGTCGCCAAGACAAATCTATTCTCTCACCGAAATGTAATCTTCTATCTCATGCAGGTTGCCATGACTTATTGTTATCGGGGACACCTTATACATAATTCTTGTTGTTTTACCAAAAACACCGAGTTCACCATAGATCACCAAGAGAAAGTAATTCTCACACTAACATAATCCCCATGCACATTATCGGCGAGACATATCAACGTCGGGGAGACCTCTTGTAGAAAAATTTGAGGCATACCGAAAGTCTTCATCCAAACTGAGTCACTGAGACAAGATCACACTCTCATCGACAAAGTCCCCTTTGTTTTCCATTGGCAAGACCGAAGGTCACTCACCGAGACCACATACTGATATCGCTAACTTCTACCGATATGCTCCTTTCATCCTTAGGTCACCAAGACAATGCCAACCAAACATCGAAAACCATTTATTAGACCTCGTCGGCAAGACCCAACGGGCTCGCCAAGACTTTACATCGAAGCTCATAAGTCTTACCGAACTAAATCCTCCTGCCACCGGTCAGTGTGACATTGTAAAATCACCAAGACCCTTTACTGAAAGCAACACATTTGGCCAAAATGAATCTTTAATGTGCTTGTCGGTGAAACTCAAAGGGTTTTTTATGATTTTATATCGATGCCCCAACTCTTGCTGATGTGTTCTTCTTATTGCCAGTCGGTGTGACAATGTGAATTCAATGAAAAATTACTCTGAAGACCAAACTCTTATCAAAATGCATATCCCGCTACCTCCAGTTGGTGAGACAATAAGACCTCGCTATGACTTCACACCGAAAACCCCTTGTTTGGCCAAAATGAAACCACATGTATTATTCGGTGAAACTCCTCCCAATATGTATTCTTTTATCGGCGGTCGGCAAGACAAGGTGAGCTCGCCAAGACATTGCCCCAAAGAAAATCTCTCATCGATGAGCACCCCTTTTTCATCGGTCGGCGAGACAATAAGGTCTCGCCAAGACCCTATCCTGAATACCATGACTCTGGCTGAAGTAAGTCCACATGAGCTAATCGGCAAGAAACATCGAGTTCTTCATGACATTACATCGAGACTAAAATATTTTTTTGATATGTTCCTCCTGCCGCAGGTCGATAAGAAATGAAGTACCTGGTGAAATATTACCCCGATGACCCTTGGCTCTTGCCGATACATCTTCTGTCACTGAGACCATGAAGAGGTCCTACCGAATGGCCTATAGGTAAAATCCAGTCGCTGTGATATAAAAGGAGTCTTTCCGACAGTCCTAAAGCATACAAATGTTAGCACAAAAACAACATGGGTCAGGGAGACAACCATGAACCTATGCCGATAGGAACTGCAATATGGAAAATGCATGACCCGATGGATTTTGTGGGGCTATATGGGAAAAATGCAAGAAAAATGTACTCGTGATGGGACTTATTTGGAAAAATATGAATGTGAACAATATGTAAAATCGTCAAATTTTTATAGTTCCAACATTGTCAACTTCATTTTTATGAGCAATGGGGAAAGGAAAAGTTGGTTGGTTAGGTATGTTTCTATTTGCATCACCCATGCCTACTTGATCGATTCCCCAAGAAAAGGGATTCTCAGAATAATTTTGGTCTTCAAAGGAAACTTCAGATTTAGTCAAATCAGGAAATGCATTAGCAAAGGGGTGTGGATCTTCTTCTTCTTCTTTGTTCCCTGGAAAATTTGGAAGCTCTTCTAGCTGGAATGGAGTAAGATTATTAGGAAGGAATCTCCCATAAGCATATCTTCTCCTTCCTCTATGCATGCGATATCAAATCAGTATCATCCAACTCACACAAAGAATTGGTAAAGAATAAGGGGGGTCATTACTTCCTAAATGAGGGGTATGCTAAGAACAATCTTCAAAAATACTACTACAAGAAAACTATCAATGACTCAAATAACTTCCTAGTTTGACACCATCCCCGACAATGGTGCCAAAAATGTTGACCTCCTACAATGATTTAACAACTAGGCCTTTACAACCATGATTCAAAGATTGGAAATCTAACATAAACAACTATTTCAATCATCATGAAGGTGCATTTAAACTATCAACCTTGGGACATGAACTTGAAATGGATCAGTAGAGTATGTGCACTAGGAACCCAAAGTAGCCATTTTCATTCTACAGCTAAGAAAGACACAATACGGAAAGTAAAGTGTTGAGAAAGGAATAACATAAATGTTGAACATCAACCAAAAATTAAACCAAGCTGAAATACATGACATGAATGAAAATATGAGCAACAAGCAAGAAACTACTAAGTCTGCTTTGGCTGCAAGAATAGTCACAGAATGAAATTCTAGTGGCTACAGGAATAGTCAATGTCAGATATCTAATATAATTACTGAGCAAAAAATAATACTAAACTAAGGGGAAGATTACTCACCAAGTGGTCCCCCTTGGATAAGTATCCTCTAAACTAATGGAAACTAAAATGCTCGAACTTCATTTTATTCACTAAAATCATGAGTACAAAAAGAGTAGCATAACTATATTGTTGAAAACTTAAGAGTGCAAGTACAATATCAGATTGTGCAACCTTGTGAGAAGGAGCATATGATCCTTATTTATACTACCAACTAAACAAGGTGTTCAACTCCATGAACTGGGAGGATGCCACATTAGGGAAAGCAAAGAAAGTGGAGTCGAGGTGGTTATGCATGCATGGAATCCGGTTAGACATGCAGGTCCAAACGTAGATTTAGCACAGTAGTAACTCCTACACTCTCAATAGCATTAAAGTCCACTATAAGGTGGTTACATTCAATTTTCATGGGGAATCTTTTATCGTCGACCTCCTTTGACCTTTGAACGATTCCCTTGCTAAACATTATGGTGCATGCCCAACTGGCGGTGTCTTTCTCAATTTAACATCCTTGAATTATATCTGTATGGTAATGTTAGTATGCACAATAATTGCATATTTGTAACCACCTCAAAGAACATTCATTAACCACATGCAAGATTAATATAGATGTAAGATTTGATGAAAAACAAATCTATTAAGCCCAAGAAACCTACATGCAAAAACCTATCACAAGGAAGAAATCTGTAGGAAACAAAATAAGGGTTTTGCTCTGACAATATGAAAGAATGTATTATCAGACTGAAAAAAGAACATCAAGAAGAAAAATACAATACAAGAGATCAATCCTTATAAAGGAGATCAACACCGAAAAGGAAAAACCTAACCCTAAGGTGAGTGCATTTAATAATTAAATATTAATTATTAAATGACTAATATGTGTGCATAAGGTGAAATCTTAAGAGGAGAGTAAAGTTAATTAATTACTTTACTCTAACACCCCCCCTTAAGATGAGCTACAATGCAGCTACAAACAATGTAGAAGAAAGCAAAGGAACTACAATGCAACAGAGGGTCCCGACAACATGGCCTGATCAGGTACCCAATACAACAAAATCTCTATAAAGAGGAGTAAAGGAGAAAACCCAGTGGGAAAAAACTCCTCTCCAAAAATAGATAAAGAAACATGCTGAAAAAAACATGAAGGAAGGAAGGCCTCACTGAGACCCCCCAAGGACAACTTCCTTCACCCCAAGCATAGAGCGCAACTGAAGATAGCGTGGAGATGCCAAAGGTTTAGTGAAGATGTCTGCAACCTACTCCTCTATAGGAATGTACTCCAAGATGAGAGAACCATCCTGAATCAATGGCCTGATGAAGTGCATGTGGATTTCAATGTGCTTTGTCTGCTGATGCTCCACTGGGTTGCGAGAAATGTGAATGGCACTCTGATTGTCACACCAAAGAATAGTGGAACTATCTGGAGGAAACCCAAACTCTGTCATCAATTGCCGAAGCCATAAAACCTCCTGACTAGCTAACACTGCTGCACGGTACTCAACCTCTGTAGATGATTATGCAATAGAAAACTACTTCTTGCAAGACCATGTGATAGGACCAGAACCAAGGCAAAAAACAAAGCTAGAAGTAGACTTCTGATCATTGACATCACCAACCCAATCGAAGTCAGTGAAGCCAATGATGTGAGGGGATCCTAAAGTGTAGTGAATGCCATAATGAGTGGTGGCCTGAATGTACTTCAAAATACATTTGGATGCTTGCCAATGGCTCTCATGAGGATCATGGGAGAACCGAGAGACAAGGCCAACCGCAAAGGAAAGATCAGGATGAGAATGTGTCAAGTACAACAAACTGCCAACCAACTGCCTGTATAAAGTGGGGTCTACTGAAGGAGTAGAGCAAGTGGAAGACAAAACAACACCTGACTGAAATGGAGTGGGGGAAGACATGCAATCAAGCATGCCAAATCACTGAAGCATATCAAGAGCATACTTCTCCTGAAATATGGAAATCCCATCCAAAGACTGAATAACCTGAAGACCCAGAAAGAAGTGCAAGAGACCAAGATCTGTCATCTCAAACTGCTCCATCAAAGCTCTCTAAACACTCTAAATTATGGAGGATGAGCTGCCTGTAATGATGAGATCATCTACATATAGCACAAGAATCAAAAGATCACCCTCCTGACATTGAATATTTATTGTGTGAGCGAAATGACAGCGTGTGAAGTGAGAGGAAAGCAAGAAAGAGTCCATCTTCTCATACCAAGCCCAAGGGGCTTGTTTGAGACCGTACAATGAACACCAAAGTTTGCAAACCAAAGAAGTGTCCTACACAAATCCCTGAGGCTGCTCCATATAGATCTCCTCATGTAGGTCTCCATGCACGAAGGAACTCTTCACATCCATCTGAAACACTATCCATCCCTGTGAAGCTGCAAGTGAAAGCACCAGGCATATAGAATTCATCTTGGCGATAGGAGCAAAGGTCTCGGAGTAGTCAATACCCTCTACCTGAGAAAACCCCTTCGCAACAAGATGTTCCTTATACTTATCAATAGAACTATTTGTAGCATACTTGGTACGGTACACCCACTTGCATCGAACCAACTTTCTTCCCTTAGGAAGAGGACAAAGATCCCATGTATGATTCTTCATCAAAGAAGAATACTCCTCATCCATGGCCCTATCCCACTCAAGGTGACCTATCACCTCTGAAAACTTTTGAGGATCATCTGAAATGGCTTGACTCAAAAGACTAGAACTAGATGTCTGAGAATGAGTACGACGAGTATCTGAAGGATCACTTGCCAAAGAACCAGCTGCATCAACAGTAACATGGGCCCACCTAGGCAAAGATGGAGAAACTGGTGGTGGTGGAGATGGTGGATCATCATCTACATCATCCTCAAGAGATAAGTAATCCTCAAGAGATGAAGAGGGAGGAGTAGGCAATGAGGGAGAAGCTGGTGATGGAGAATCCATTTGAGGATAGCGCTCATCAAATTGGACATCCCACCAAAACAAGACCTCTCTAGAATCAAGATCAAACAACCTGTATGCCTTAACATCCTCATAGTAGCCAACAAATATGAGTGGTCGGCTCTTCCTCTCCATGGATTTCTACTGAGCATAAGGAATAAATGCCCAAGCCTCACTACCAAAAACTCAGAATGTAGAAACATCAGGCTTGACATGGGTCCAAGCCTCCTCAGGAGTCATATGTTGCAATGCCTTATGAGGCATCCAATTCTGAATATAATTGGCATAATTGACTGCCTTAGCCCAAAATGAAGAACTCATAGCTCGAGACTGTATCATACAATTTTCCATCTCCCGTAAGGTTCTGTTCTTTCTCTCAGCGACACCATTCTGCTGAGGGGTGTAAGGAACTATAAACTGATGTTATAAACCATGCTCAGTGCAAAAATCTATAAAAGCTTGATTAACATATTCCCCCCCATTATATGTGAGTATCCTCCAGATAGAAAGTCTAGATTGCTTCTCCACACATGTCTTAAAAGTACTGAAAGTGTCAAAGACATCAGATTTGCACTTAAGAAAGTACACCCATGTACGTCTAGAGAAGTCATCAATAAAAGTGAGCACATAGCGGGCCCCTGAAAAGGAAGGAGTTGGAAAGGACATAAGATCATTGTGTACCAACTCTAGGGGTGCCCGAGCATGAGTGGCTCGACCCTTAGGAAAAGGATCTCGATGATGTTTGCTAAGAACACAACCTCGACATAGACCATTAGTACAAGAAATCTGTGGGAGCCTAATCACAAGTGCCTGAGTACTCATCTGCTATAGATATCTGTAATTGACATGGCCAAAACGCTCATGCCAAAGCCTGCTCACTGAATCTGCATGTGCTATAAGAGAGAAACCAACAATGTCTAAACTCTCAAAGCCATCAAATCTATATAAACATGATGCAGAATCCACACTCCCAGTAGCCACAACCAAGTTAGGATCATGAAGGCCTCGAATAACCACATCATGTGGTGAGAACTCAACTGTCTTACCAGAGCCAGAGTGGCAAATCTGATAAACAGATAGAAGGTTTGTCGAAATGTCAGGAACCAGAAGCACATCCTGTAGACAACCACCATCCAATGAAACAGTACCTGAACCCTGAACTAAAATTTGTGCTGAGTCACCAACTACAATATGTTTAGTGCCTATAGGGGCAAGAGCGGTGACCAAATCCTCTGTGTGTGTCATATGGTGAGAGGCACCAAAATCTAGAATCCAAGTGGATTCTGAGGACAATGCTCATGCAGAAAGAGCATGACCTTTCCCTGTGGGCTATGAAGGAGGCTGAGGTGCACTGATATTATGCTACAGCAAGGCTTCCTCCAAAGCCTCTAAATGTTTCCAACACCTAGAAACTGGATGTGCTTCCTTGCCACAAAAACTGCAAGGATCTCCAGATTTCTTCTTAGTCTTGGAGGAAGACTCACTAGACTTCAAAGATTTTCCTTGTATATAATTCAACTATGGTTTTGAATCAGACTTAGGTGGTGGCTTGGAGGGATTCTCACTAGCCCCTGAATCTTTCTTAGGCTTCAATTTCTGCTTGTGTTTTCCTTTGGAGGACTGGGCTACCAATGCTTGGTTCTATGAACCTGAAAGTGAATCCAACTGCTTGAGCTTGGCTTGCTCACGATTCAGACGATCACAAAAGACCTCAAAAGAAGGCATGACATGTCGAGCACCCAAGGCATCCATGGTGGAATAGAAGGTCGAAGAGAATATCTGAAATGGACCCTGAAGCTTGGAGAGAATCAGGAAGATGCACTTTGTATCAGTCTTAACTTTTCCACAACCCTGCAAGATAGATCTTTGTTGTTTGAACTTCATCAGAAAGTCCTCAATGGAGGGAAACAAATCAGGTACCAAAGAAGTTAACTCGGCCTCAAGCTGCAAAGCTTTGAACTGATTGACAGTACCAAAAATTCCATCAAACTTGGTCCAAATGGCTCGAGGAGTGAGACAACCATCAAGATGAAATAGGAGACTGTCGAAAATGTGTAAAGCCATCAATCCCATAGCCTGATCCATATTGTTCCAATGCTGCATAACCTCAAAGGGGTGAGTCAACTGAGGCTGAACCTCATCCAAATAGGACCATAACCCTCGAGACTGGAGAAGAGTCATCATGCGACCCTTCCAAGTGTGATAATTATGCAGTGTGAGAGGTTCAATAGATCTATCGGCCATCCTGTGAACTGTGCCTCAACTGCTCTAAATTTTTTTAATTATTATTTAGTGGTCTTTCAAAACTAGACAGAAGATGTAGAAGGGGTTTGTTTGTGTTTTTTTGGTGTTTGTAGATTCTGGTTTTATGATGGAAATGACAGAAAGCAAGAGAACACCCCCCCACAATGCAAAAATCTAATCCCCAGTACAAACTGAAAGCCAAAAAGCAATAGAAAGTAGTAATTGGTTGAGACAAATCTCTATGTACCTAAAGAATTTACTGATGAAATAGACTGCAGATCTGGATAGCAATCATCAGTAAAAAAAATTCAATTCAAAGTACGGCACCCACGGGGGTTTGAAAGTCTGCCTTTTCAGATCTGCCAACGCAGACATCGGCTCATGCACGACGTTCAGAGGAATAAGGTGCAAGACTGGTAAATGATAAAGAATCCCAAATTTCTTTTGTCAAACCCTTGCTCCCTTTTTTCTTCAAACATGAACAAGCTACAACAGATCCAGCTCTGATACCATGTAAGATTTGATGAAAAACAAATCTATTAAGCCCAAGAAACCTGCATGCAAAAACCTATCACAAAGAAGAAATTTGTAGGAAACAAAACAAGGGTTTTGCTCTGACAATATGCAAGAATGTATTATCAGACTGAAAAAAGAACATCAAGAAGAAAAATACAATACAAGAGATCAATCCTTATAAAGGAGATCAACACCGAAAAGGAAAACCTAACCTTAAGGTGAGTGCATTTAATAATTAAATATTAATTATTAAATGACTAATATGTGTGCATAAGGTGAAATCTTAAGAGGAGAGTAAAGTTAATTAATTACTTTACTCTAACAATAGATAGTCTAAATAACATTCCAATATCATTAAAGATTTGCAAAAAATAGGATTAGCTCCAATGTCATAGTTTTGGGGGAAATATCATAAAAGTATCAATACTTAACATCAAAGTCCATGATAATTTCAGCAACTAGATCATAAAGTCTACCTAAAATTAGACCATAAACTAGACTCATCAATCATATGGAGTATGAATGTTTCACCTTCCCATTTCAATTTGATCAGCCAATAATGGATCAAGATGATGAACAAGATAGTCTTATAGTAAGAGGTGTTGATGATATCAATCATGATGATGATAGTTGCTCAGGGGTGCATAGTACTCATGTTGATCCACCACAAGTAGAACAAGATAAGGTATTTGACAGAGGAAAGAACCAGTCCTAATTTTTGGAGGGCATGGGCTTCCAATTTGAGGATTGAATTCAATTGAAATAAAAGAGGCTTCTGAAAAGACCAATCACATTGTATAGTTTTGTAAATAATGTATATATGTTTGGCTTGGTGTGTTTCTTTTTGGTTGTGTATGCTTGCCTTGTCTGGAAAATCTCCTATTTTTTCGTGTTTTTTCCTTAGTCTGCTTCAACCTAAGATTTGGATTCTTGCTATACCCACTACGGGTATATGTCCCTGAGCATGAGCCAGTGATGGAGCTCTTTGAATTCTTGCAAAATTATGATAAAATTATGATCTAGATCATGATTTTCAAGCTTTATGTCTAAGGATGAGCTAAAGGTTTTGGTTTACAAACCCTGACTTTGTAAATTTTCTACCCTAAAACCCTTTAGTGTTATAATTTTGTAGGGACCTATTTCTTCCAGTTGCTGGTCTAATTAGACATCATTTAAGCCCTTGAATGTGTCCAGTCACTGACCCCTCTAGCTTGAAATGACGATCACCTCGCGAATTATCACGTGCCAAATTTTTGTAAAGTTGGGCCAAATATTTTATTTTAAAGGACTTAAGTTGTCATCCTCAAGGGTCTTATTACTGTCAGCCTAGTCATGGCCCTACCTTAATGTTAATATTTAGCATGTGCAGGGTTGTAGCCTGTTGAATTTGTAAATTTAATCCCCACTGCCCATCACACACCACGCGGGAATTTATGAACAACAGTCATAAGGGTGTGAGGTCCGTGAGATCATGATGCATGTCCTTGCCTTGTGGGGCACATCCCTTGTAGAAGTGTTCGGTGACTGATAATGGGAGGATCGATGAGTATGATGCTAGATTAAGATTTAATCCGATCCATTCATCACACACCTCATGACATTTAATTAATGCATGCCAGACTACTTGCGAGGTACACGAACGGGTGACACACGGAGTGTCTTGAACACTGTGTAGATTATGTTAGAGTCCATGGAATGAATGACATGGCTCCCTATCAAAATGTATCATTGGCCAGAGGATTACGAGCTATGGTATTGGGTTTTCAAACCCAATTTGACCACATCTTGGCTGCTCTATTCTCCACCTCATTCCAACATCAATGAATGATATTGAAAGATAAAAAAAATGCATGTGTTAGTCGTTATGCTCCACAACCAGTGAGAATTAATGGCATGCTCTCTTTAGGAGTGATCAAATTGAGTCCTTGTACATGTGAGGAATTAATTTCCAACCATTATGAGGAACGATATGAAAATCTTTAAGTACTTGGGTGATTAACTGTGGTGAAATCGACACTAGTGATTAATTGCTTCTTTGAGCATGTGATGCCAAAATTGATGATCAAACACCATTAGAAATTCTTGATAAATATGTATGAAGTGGTGGCCATTTTTACCATTGCATTCAGTAGTTAGCATTTTTTATGAATTTATGCAGAGCAAAGATTTGTAAGTCGATTACTTCTACAACACCAGTAAGGATGTCTCCAAGACTCAACGTGTAGAAGCCCCAGGATGATGCTTCTGTACATGAGAAAGATGTACCTAAACACATTCCAATATTGTAGGAGAAAGCCCCTAGTGAAAAGTATTCGTGTGTTCCTACTAGAAGCAACAGATAGTTGAAGAGCTAAGGTGTTGCTACAGAGAAGATGGAAGGGAAAGGTAAAGAGCCTGCATTGTTGCACAAAAAGATAAGGTATGGCCGCAGCTCTTATGGATGAAAAAGTTCTCCAATTGCTATCATGAATAGCCCTTTGGACGGTGCAATAGAGACAGACTCAGGCTATCGATAGTATCTCAAGATGCTAAATCAACCGGTCACCTTGAGATTGGAAGTATTATTGGTACCGCTGATATCTGTGAAAACTCCAAGCGAGCATGATAGCTCTGTGCTAGGTAAAGATAAAGATGAGGAGGGAGTAGAAGTTTCTTCTCCACCCCTTGCAAGGACATGAAGTGGGCACATGTATCATGGGTTTTATTTAGGTGTTGGTCCTTCTTTTGGTTAAGAGAATCGATGTCTGGATCTTCAAATTTTGTGTTGATTGATAGGGTTTCCATGGGTTTTTCTTCTGTTCCTCGCATGGGTTGCTATTTTTTTTTTTTCACACTGACTATGGACATTTGAGGTGACATGGATGTGGAATGTAGGGCCTTGCTTGTAGTTAAAGGGAAATTTTGGTAGTATTTTCATTTCCCTTGTTGATGGTTGTTATCAATTTTTCCTCCTTGGTTTCAACAAATGATTGTAGGTCACCATTTGGGGATTCTTGAAATGAAATTCAAATTTGAGCTGAAATGACACATTTAGAAATGTAATTACATTTGAGTTGAATTCATGTTGCTCCCTTGTACTATAAAAGGGATTTCATGGCTCATTGCAAGGGGTTCTGGTTATGAAATTCTGAGTCCTATATGCAGTCTAGATAGAAATTAGGTGCATAAAGGATACTATTGAATAAAACAGTCAAATTGTCTTGGTTTTGAAGCATATATGCAATAATCTTAAATTAGTTTTACAAAAATTATTGATATTGAAACAAATCTTATATCCCAAGTGTTTTCTCTCCTTTTGTAAATCTTTGCAAGTTATGAATGAAATATCAATGGTATCTTTATTTGTTGTCAAATGTCTATTTGAATGTGTGTCCTTGTTTTTGTTTTGACTCAATGAGTTAATTAAATACTTGAATAGGGTCACAAATTTGATAAAATTTGCAAAGGATCTGGTAAGAAGTCATGTTTTGGGAGTTGTGATTTTTCATGATATAAGGCATTGTGGAAATAGTCTATTGTTATTAGAATTAAAGAATCTTTGCATTACTAATTATTATGTGTGACTCCATTGCCCAACTGACGAAACATTGGTCTATTTACTAAGGTTATTTACAATTAAAACATGTTGATGGTCTATCAAATCATGGATTTAGAATCAAGACATAAATTCATTTAAAATTAGTTAACCACAAGGCATGTATTTGACATACTCCCTTGTTCCTAGTGAATGAATAATTATTTGCTCAAATATCAACCAATATTTTAATGGATTATGTTTATTTACTCATCATAGGAACCAATTTGTGAGTTGATGTGTTCTCTATTAAGTAGATCAAAATGAACACAAATAGGAACAACCTCATAGGTCCCACAGAGCCTGAAGTGAAGGAGTAGAGTCCTCAAATCCTTTACTCATTAAGTTGGCCATTCATCTTAGGGATTCTTGATCATTGGAGTTGGATACTCTTTAGAGAGTTCTAAGGGTGTACTAGGAAAAAAACCAACAGGTGGAATGGAGACAGATGGTGGGGTGGAGTGATGGGAAGAGCCTATTGTGATTTTAGAAGAGGCTCGCTTAGGATGTATGGAGGTTGTACCAACATTTTTGAATTGTGAGTCTTGAGATATACATCCAAGACCTTGTGTCTTGTTCTTTTCTTTGACATGGATGGGCTTTAAAATACCTTGCTCATGAAGGCCTGAGCCTTTTTATTGATAGTTCATAGTCTTGAGCATTCGATCTATGGTGGGATGCTTAATATTTTGGAAACATGATGAGAGTCCATTATTAGGTGGGGGAGGATGGGTGGTGTATATTTTTTGTTCTTCTTCTACAAGAAAACCACCATGGATGAATGTAAGAGTCCCAAGGAGATATTGAAGTGGTGATAAAGAATCATGAGATGGAGATGATGGAATGGTAGGATATTGATTTGGAGCATTAAGTGATAAGGGATCATGAGGGGGATTGGGTGGTATGATAGGATCTTGATTTATAAGGGGATCATGGGATGGAGTGTATCGGATAGCAAGATCATGCAAGATCATGATTTGGAGGAGGAGGTGATAAGGAATCATAAGAAGGATCATGGGATGGAGTATATGAGGGGCTATGATCTTGAGATGAAGTGGATGAGATGGTAGGATCTTGATGTGGATGAGGGGATATGGTTATATGCTTTGGATAAAGCTCTTAGAATGTTTCAACTTGTGTGGGCGGCCTGATTATAAAGGAGTGTTGGACAGACTCCTCAGATAGGGCAGATGGAAGGATGGAGGGTTCATGAAGTTCAAGGGAGTGGATTGGATTTGGGTGTCTTCAATGGGTTGAGTGGCTCTAGAAGTAGAAGATGGGGATTCAATGGATTCAGTGGGTTTGATGGTTTTAATGGTTTGGATGATGTTAGGAGTGGGAATGGGAGTGATAGGTGTAGGATGGAGAAGGGCCTACTCATTAATCACCATGGATGATGGATTGGGATGAGATGGCTCTACAACTTCAAGATGTGGATTTGGGGATGTCTTCTTTGTCATGAGTCCTTGTATGACCTCTAAAATGAGTAATTGGGGTATTTTAGGTTTAGATGGAAGGTTTTGGAAAAACAAGGACACACAATTGAGAGGGGGGGTGAATCAGTTGTATTAGAGACTAAAAATTCTCCTACTAATCTTAACTTAATCTCAGATATGATGAATAAGGAATTAACCATAAACAATCAACACATCAGAGAGACAAAGAACACAAATATTTTTTGCATGGAAACCCTGTTGGGGAAAAACCATAGTGGATGTTAGTCCACAAGATTATACCCTACTAGAAGTATAAAAGAAATAATAAGGGGAATGCACATGCATTTAGGCGCATTGCTTAGAGCTACTCAATTACAAAAGATGACTCACTGTCCAACAATAGGGTTTTTATTAAAACC
Organism: Sequoia sempervirens; assembly: GCA_007258455.2. Taxonomy (NCBI): domain Eukaryota; kingdom Viridiplantae; phylum Streptophyta; class Pinopsida; order Cupressales; family Cupressaceae; genus Sequoia; species Sequoia sempervirens. Next base: position 61,416 of record VDFB02042966.1, read on the forward strand.
ATCCAAGATTTGTGAACTAAGAAAATAGCTTCTTTACAAGCCTGATTACAGTTCCAATTAATCTCAACACTTCTTCACACTTCACACATTCTTCTTTACACTCTTCTTCGCAATCGAATGATATTCACACATACACACATAGGAGCATACAAAAGCACCATCTTCAATAATGAATTAATCATCCTTATATATCTACTACATGAAATTCCATCACTACTTTGTCAGCTAAGGAAATAAAATGTATTTGTAATGTCAGCCCAGATTTACAAATAATCTTTTAGTGTGAATCCACCAAGGTCAGCCACAACATAGTGGAGACCCAAAATAATATCTCCAATGTAAGAAGGATTTAATTAATTTCACCTTGAAGATCCACAACACACTACCATCAACATGTCAACTAGGAACAAGAAAAATTAAACATGCGCAAGATAAAATATTCAACCACAAAATCTCTGAATAATGTGGACATACCACAAAGATAGAGAATGATCTAGAGACACCAGAGAATGCCAAGAACCAATAGAGAAGCATCTGCAACAACTGAGAAGCAATAATTACACAAACTTCATTTAGGAACACTAACAGGGACCAACAACACACTGTCAGACCACAACATACTCAAAACTTCACGCAGACCTCTAAAATTTCTAATAGATGATCTAGAAAAAATCAACAATAAACCCTTTAATCCACATCAACTAATCTTCAATGTACAAAAAACAATGCCTTCTTGACCTACACAGTTCCACTGGGAACTAGGAAAACTTTCTTTTACAATTTTCTCAATATCCTCAACATATGCAGTCTTCAATACACCAAATTCTACTAGTGTTGACATCAATGACAACCACATATTAGAAACCATATCCACAACATCCAACAATCTCCCCCTTTGGAATTGATGGCAAGACAAGATGTGAAAAATAATTCTATCAACCCAACACACTGAATTCTTTTGTACTTCTCCTCTCAACTGAACTTTTCTCCACAAGATTTTTTCACAAAGCACTTCTCCCCCTTTGACATCAGTGGAAAAGGTAACCATGAACTTTCCATGCACACGCTCTGAACCACATATCCACACATCTGACTACTCCCCCTGAGTAGCATCCATGAAAACATCAATCCAGATCAGAATATAGCAATGAAGCTCTTAGATTGATGCAAATAAATTCATCTTTAGTTCTTATCAGGAGGGGTAACTACCTCTAGCATTCCTCGGAGATACTCAAAAGTATCCTTCAGAAAAGTATTAGTAAATATATCAGCAATTTGATCTTTGGTAGGCACATACTCTAGTCTAACTTCTTTCTCATTCACTTTTTCCCTCAAGAAATGAAACTTAATTGAAATATGTTTAGTCTTAGAGTGTAGTACCAGATTCCTTGAGATGTTTATTGCACTTCAATTGTCATAGTATATGGAAATAGGCTCTTCATATGTCACTCTGATATCTCTCAACATTTGTTTCATCCATATCACTTGAGTACAATTATTTGCAGCAACAATGTATTCTGCTTCAGCAATGGATATAGAAATTGAATTCTACTTTTTTCTAAGCCAAGATATCAGCTTCTTCCCTAGGAAGAAGGCACCACCACTAGTACTTTTCCTATCATCTACATCACTAGCCCAATCTGCATCAGTGTATGCACACAAAGTGAGATCATCATCTTTTGGATACCAAATTCCAAAGTCAATTGTTCCTCTAAGATATCTAAAAATTATTTTGACATCTGTCATATGTGATTCCTTTGGATCAACTTGAAATCTAGCAACCATACAATATTCATAATGTTTAGTCTAGTCTGTGTCAAGTAGAGAAATCCACTAATCATTGATTTGTACCAAGTTTGATTTTCCTTTGGAGAATCATCATTCTGTGTTAGCTTACATACGGTTACCATGGGAGTACCAACAGGTTTGGAGTCATTCATTCCAAACTTCATCAATAGCTCTTTCACATATTTGAATTGAGATATGAAAATTCCCTGGTCCAATTATGTAACTTATAATCCTAGAAAGAACTTCATTTCACCAATCATGCTCATTTCAAATTCACTCTTCATTTCATCAGCAAACTCCATACATAGATTATCATCTCCTCCAAAAATGATATCATCAACAAAAACTTCTATAATCAACTCCTTATCATGATCTAACTTGAAGAATAAATTGCTATCAGTAGTACCTTTAGTGAATCCAAGCTTCAACAAATATTTGTCCAATCTAGTGTACCATGCTCTGGGGGCTTGCTTAAGTCCATATAGAACTTTCTTTAGTCGACATACCATATTTTCTTAGTTTGTTAGCTGAAATCTATCTGGTTGTTCAATGTACACTTCTTCATCTAGTTCTCCATTCAGAAATGCAAACTTCACATCCATTTGATATCCTTTATAATTCTTGTATATAGTATAAGCAAGAAATAGTCTCACAGCTTCAATTCTAGCTATAGGGGAAAAGGTTTCTTCAAAATCTATACCTTCCATTTGAGAATAGCCTTTACATACTAGTCTTGCTTTATTTTGGACCACTTCACCTTCTTCATTCAACTTGTTTCTAAATAACCATTTGGTACCAATCACATTTTTGTCTTTAGGCCTAGGAACCAGTAGCCATGTGTTATTATTTTCAATCTGTGTCAACTCTTCCTTCATAGCTTCCAACCAATTTTCATCTTGACAGGCTTTAGTGACATTCTTAGGTTCAATCTTGGATATCGGACAATTTTCTTCTACAATTTTTCTTCTAGTTTTCACTCCTTTACTTTCATCTCCTATGATTTGACTTCAGAATGATTCATCTTTACATACCTTGGAGTTTTGGGACTTTCTTGGACTTCTTATTATTTTGATATTTCTTCTAGACTTCTACTTGTTTGTGCCTCTACACTTGTCTAAGCTTCCAGAATAACTTGATTTACTAAAACAAATTGAGGTTTCTTCACTGGAACATATGGAATAATCTGAAGTAGATTTGGTGTCTAAGTTTTCTTTACTTGACTTGTGTTGTCTTCATCTGAATCATACCTGCATCATCTAGATGATTTGACAAAATCCTCATCTACTCTAACATTTGCACTTTCAACCATCTTTCTCAGTCTTTTACTATAGCACCGGTATGCCTTGCTCTTAGTAGAGTAACCTAGGAAGATCCCTTCATTGCTTCTAGCATCAAATTTTCCTATATTATCATCTCTCTTGACATAACAGCTACTTCCAAAGATCTTAAAATACTTAGTAGTAGGCTTGTGATCAAACCATAACTCATAAGGGGTCTTACCAGATTTGTCTTTCACATTTACTCAGTTCAAGGTATATATAGTAGTACTTACCACTTCACTCCAGTACATCTGAGACACATTCCCTTCCATCATCATGGTTCTGGCAGCATTTAGAATTATTCTATTCTTTCTCTCTATAACTCCATTCTATTGAGGGGTTCGGGGAGCAGATAACTATCTTTTAATTCCATGTTCTTCACAATAAGAGTTGAATTCTTTAGAAATGAACTCATCACCTATGTCAAATCTTAGGCATTTGATTTTCAAACCTTTCTCATTTTCTACCATAGCCTTGAAGCATTTGAATTTCTCTAGTGCTTCACATTTTTCTCTCAAAAAGGAAACCCAAATCATTCTAGAGTAATCATCAATAACTAGCATAAAATACCTTTATACATGAATACTTTTGACTCTGGAAGGACCACAAAGGTCAGTATGTAGCAGCTCTAGCAAATTATTTGAATGAAAAATTTTCTTCGGAAGGAGACTCTAGTTTGTTGACCCATCTGACATTCCTTGCAGATTATATTAGCAGGCTTCACTAATCTAGGAAGATCTCTTACTACTTGAGTAGAACTTATCTTGATAATGTTGTCAAAATTTATATGACACAATCTCCTATGCCACAACTAGCTTTCATCTATTTGAGCAATCAAACAACTTCCACTAGCGGTATTCAAGTGAAGAATGTTACCTTGTGTTTATTTTCCTATTGCAATCAAGTTTCTGGAACTTCCACGTATCTTGCATCTTTTGTCTTTGAACTGTAGATCATATCACTTTTGAACCATCTCTCCAACACTCAATAGGTTGTGCTTTAGAACTTCAACATAGAGGACATCATCAGTGTTGTCCTTACCACCAAGGCAAATGGATCCTTTGCCACAAATCACACCAGCATTGTTATCTCCAAATATTACAACTCCACCATTATATTGTTCTAGACTCACAAATTTTCTTTTGTCACCAGTCATATGATGTGAGCATCCACTATCAATGACCCACTCATATTTTTCTTCAACTTGAGCTACAAGAGCTTTTTCATCTTTAGTAGATTCAGTAGCCACAAGATTATTTTCAATGGTAGCAATGAAATCCCAATCATCTTCTTTTCCATTATCTTTATCAGATTCTTCATCAGTCACTACTTCTTTAGCAAAGTAGCATCTCTTAGGGAATCTAGAATTATTAGGTTTAGATATAGGAACTCTTTCAGGACATCTTGATGCAAAATGACCTATTTTACTACATGAAAAACATTTAATACATAATATATCTTCATACTTACCTTTTCCTCTCCCTTCTTTCTTTGTAATCAGTGCTTCCAGTTCTTCTACTTCTCTTTCTTTATCTTTGAGCTATTTCAGTTCTTCATCATAGTTGGATACCTTCCTGGAACTCTCTCGTGGACTATATCTTTGTCTCTTGTTTTTGGACATAGTAGCATTAAATGTAGATTCAGTCCTTGGTGTGGATTCACCAAATTTACTTAAATCTCAAAAGCAACAAGTTTCCCAGTCAGCGTATCTCTTTTCAACTTGTTCACTGATCTGAACTCTTCAATAGCATGAACATTATTTTTGTAGGAGGGAGTTAGGGATCTGAGTACTTTGGCCACAATTTCATCCTCATCCACAGAACCACTGACACATGTAATACCCATCACTATCTCATTTACTCTATGCATAAAAGAGGTGATATTTTCATCTTCACCCATCTTCATATTCTCATACTTTCCTCTCAAGCTTTGTAGCTTAGCCATCTTCACCTATGCATCTCCTTCATACAAAGTTTCCAGTTTCATCCAAATTTCATGAGTTGTATGCAGACCTATCACATTAGCCATCTCTGAATTTGTTAAGGCACTCACCAAAGCTTCAATAGCCCTGATATTGCTTTCAATATCTTTGATCTCATCAACAATAGAGGGACCATTCTGAGGAATGATATATTGATTTCTAGTAATCTTCTAGATAGCATCACCAATACACATTACATGACATTACATCCTAACTTTCCATAGTGAGTAGTTAGTGCCATCAAATCTAGGACTGTCCTTCAATGTTGTTGCCATCTTGGATCACCTCAAGCTTTTATAATTTCTTCAGAGGAACCTACTCTGATACCAATTGTTGGAAAAACAAGGACACACAACTGAGAGGGGGGGTAAATCAGTTGTAACAGAGACTAAAACTTTTCCTACTAATCTTAACTTAATCTCAGATATGATGAATAAGGAATTAACCATAAACAATTAACACATCAGAGAGACAAAAAACACAAATATTTTTTGCATGGAAACCCTATTGTGGAAAAACCATGGTGGATTTTAGTCCAAAATATTATACTCTACTAGAAGTATAAAAGAAATAATAAGGGGAATGCAGATGCATTCAGGCACACTTCCTAGAGCTCACTGCTCAATTACAAAAGAGGACTCACTGTCCAACAATAGGGTTTGGATTAAAACCATCCAAGATTTGTGAACTGATAAAATAGCTTCTGAACAAGCCTGATTACAGTTCCAATTAAGCTCAACACTTCTTCACACTTCACACATTCTCCTTTACACTCTGCTCAACAATTGAATGATATTCGTACATACACACATAGGAACACACAAAAGCACCATCTTCAACAATGAACTAATCGTCCTTATATGTTTGCTACATGAAATTACATCACTACTTCATCGGCCAAGGAAATAAAATATATTTGTAATGTCAGCCTAGATTTACAAATAATCTTTTAATGCAAATCCACCAATGTCAGCCACAACATAGTGGAGACCCAAATAATATCTCCAATGTGAGAAGACTTTAATTAATTAAACCTCGAAGATCCACAACACACTACCATCAACATGTTAGCCAGGAACAAGAAAAATTGAACATGCGCAAGATAAAATCTTCAACCACAAACTCTCCAAATAATGTGGATGTACCACAAAGATAGAGAATGATCTAGAGACACCAGAGAACACCAAGAACCAATAGATAAGTGTCTGCAACAACTAAGAAACAAGAATTACACAAACTTCATTTAGGAACATTGACAGGTACCAGCAACACACTATCAGACCACAACATACTCAAAACTTCATGCAAACCTCTGAAACTTCTGGTAGATGATCTAGAAACATTCAACAATAAACCATTTAATCCACATCAGCTAATCTTCAACATACAAAACACAATTCCTTCTTGACCTATATAGTTCCACTAGGAACCAGGAAAAATTTCTTTTACAATTTTCTCAATATCCTCGACATATACAGTCTTCAATACACCAAATGCTAATAGTGTTGACATCAATGACAACCACATATCAGCAACCATATCCACAACATCCAACAATTGAGACTAGATGAAGGATTATGAATGGGTGGAGGATTAGGATTATGGAATGGTGGATTAGGATTAGATGGAGGACAAAGGTATGATGGATTGGAGGGAGGATTAGGAGATGATGGAGTGGAAGATAGAGTGACATAGGAGGACATGGATGGTAGATTAGGATAGAATGACATGGATGGTGGATTAGGATAGAAATATGTGGATTGGGGATTGATGTTGGAGAAAGTGGATAGGAAATTAAGGTGGGAATTTTGGGATGGTGGATTAAGGTGGGAAGATTGGATGTTGGATTAGGATTGAAGGATGTGGATGGTGGATTAGGATAGGGGACATGGATGGTGGATTAATGTGGGAAGATTGGGATGTTTAATTAGGATAGGAGGATGTGGATGGTGGATTAGGATCATGAATTGGAGGATAATGAGATGGAAGATTTGTACTAGGGGTTAAGGCGATAGTGTTCTTGTGTGAAGATGGATGGTGAGATATGGATAGAGGAGAAGATGGGGCCATGGATATGGAATGAGAGGGATATGTGGGGGATAAATAAGAGAGAGATGTAGATGATAGATAAGATGACATGGATGAGGGAGGTAATGGATATCCCTTGTCAAAGGTAGCATAAGGATTGCTAGTGGATGTGGATGAAGGTATGATAGGATAGCTCAGAGGAGTGATTGGATATTGGAAGACAGTTGGAAAATATTACTAGAAATGATAGTATCAAAGGGATCTATATCATACTCGTCTTGATCAACAAGACTTTCAAAGTCATATTCAATGTAATTGGGATCTTCTTTGACTACTATTATTGGTTGTGCAAGAGGAGGATAAGGATTCATGATGTTGGATTGGATGGATATGGATTGAAAAGATGGGAATAGATGATTGGAAGAAAAGAAAGGATGATGAAAATGTAAATAGAATGGATTAGAAGAACACAACATAAGGGGTCATAAGATTTTTTTTGATATCAAAAGATCATGGATGTGGATGGACTAAATTCAAATTGAGATGTATATTAAGCTCATATTGGTGTTTGATTTAAGCTTAAATTAGGATTGGATTTAGGCTCATATTAGGATTGGATTGAAGCTCAGATTAGGATTGGATTTAATCTTAGATTAGGATTTGATTGGGAAGATGTGATGGGAGAGACTCCTAAATTCAAGGATGTAGCTAAAATGATGAGGATGATTGCTGGATGGAAGAAAGTGATCATTTGGAGATGGATATGGAGAAGATAAATGATTGGATTACAATTTTGGACTCAAAAAAATATAGGCTAATCATGACACAAAGGATCAACTCTCTAGATTTTGTATGGGAAGTGGATATGCCTCTGTGTATAGCGCATTCACCTCTCTAGATCACAGATTCACCTATCTATGGATATCACAAAATATCCCTTGTAGGTATCAAGATCGCCTATTGGTAAAGATAGGATTGCCTATGCAGATTGACTACATAGAGAGGTGTGCAAGATCACCCAAGATAGAAGTGGAATCACATATTAGGGAAGCACTCAATACAGATGCAAGATGATGCAAACACCTATACAAGGGATAGAATCACCTATCTAGGGATATGTACAGATAGGGATGGTATAGACTCAAAGAAGGATCACTCCTATGGACATCAGTTTTACCTATTCTACAAGATGTACAGACGAAGGATTGGGAGACTTGGACATAGGTTTTTCTATATGGGGGATGAGATCGCCTCTTCAGGGAATGAGCAGTTGCGAGTATTCCTATCTAAGGGATGGGATAGGCAGGTTTTCCTCTAGAAGAGGTGTTTTCACCTATCGAGGATGACTGGACTAGACTAGACTCAGACGTGGGTTTTCCCCTTGAAGGGTAGGATGATCCATCCATAGTGAAAATTCACCTCTAGAGGAAGAAAATTCACCTCTAAGGGTAGGGACAAACTATGGAAAAGGACAAAAATAGAAAAAAACAAGTAGTGGGAAAGGATAGACTCAAACTGAAGAGACTCACTGGTATATCACATGAAGACACATTAGACAACACAAGCCTAAAATTAATAGTAAGGGTTTACAAAATTGATGTAGGCCCACCACCTTGGGGGTTACCCAAGGTTAATACTCCATGATACTAAGGTGGTTCTTTGGATCACCCTTTCTTGCAAAGACAGATAGCTAGAGATTTAGTGGCACAAGGTCATCAATAGACGCCACTAGCTCACCCTCACTCTCTCACTCAATAACTATTGTAGTTCACCAAAATAATTTATATCTCAACCTAAGGGAGTACATGGTGAGTAACTTCAAGGTGTCGTACGCAATCCCTTCACTACACCAAGCCATGACTAAACACGAGTCTTATCTAGGCTATACATGCAATCTAAGGAGTCATCGCTACACTAAGAGGGTGCGTGAGGAAACAACCGTGAACACCAACCCATCACAAGCATGGATCGGGTGCCCCAATGAGGTACTGGAAACTTAGACCAACCCTTCACACCTTAACTAGAAATCACCCTAGTATCAGTGCTCCGCCATACACAATGCGACTGGATTGGCATACAACTTTGGATCTCCCAATTTATATACCCCACCAATACACATGGTCAAGATCATCCCTTGGGGTGATGAAATCCCCAAGTGGGTCTCCTAAAGGGTAAGAAATACTACATGTTTCTAATCCCCAGGCTCACACATAGCACAAGGGGAGAGCATATCCATACTAGTACTCCTAGGTGGACTCAACTGGACTAGAACGAGTTGAAATTTATGATCCCTAGGCTCACTATATAGTACAAGGAGAGAGCAT